>PVJO010003397.1:0-124122 GCA_004026905.1 Hystrix cristata | reverse complement strand
CCCCGAGGACCAGCAAAGAGCGGGTCCTTCTCCAAAGCTAAGAAGACGGTCTTCTGAAAACACAGGAGATGGGACAGCTAGCTGGGGACGGAGGATGGAACGGCCCCTCTCAGGTAATCTTTTCTCACGGCCACACACTTCCCGGGATGCAGTCTGACCCAGAACCACCCCAAGGAGACAAACATCAGCGCCGACTGAGAGAAGAGGGTGATCTGTGTTCATTCCTGTCTTCCTGACAATTCCCGAAGCCGGAGGAGGCCACGCTGCTTCGGGGCTGTAACCTGTTTCTGCCTGTGAACCAAGGTGCCCCCCAGATGCCCTGGCCCAGCACAACGCTGCAGCTCCTGCCCCTCACCTTGAAGCGGAGCATGTCCTCACCCTCCCAGAAGAGCTGCAGCTCGCTGGGGCTGAAGGACGCTCGTGCTCGGTAGGCATCGAGGGGCCCCCGGGGGGGATCTGGCCACGGGACACCGGCACTTCCTTCCAGTACAGGTGCCATCCTGCACAGAGCACACACCTGAGCCATGCGTCGCACATCAGCCCCTCTGCTGCACCACCCGGCTGCATGCCATGCCCAGAGAAAAGCAAGCTGGAGTCCCAAGGGTGGCAAGACGGCCTGCGCTGGGTGCTGGCCTCCAAAAGAGAAAGCATGGTGACCTGGCCTCATCTCCACTCTGGCTGGCAGAGGATGGTGTGGGCAGGCGGGAGAGCGAGAGCGGCCCTGGGCCTGAGGTGAAGGTCACGAGCAACAGCAAAACCCAGATGAAGACAAGGTCCAGAGTACACTGAGAGCTTGCTCTCCTGTTGCCACAGCCTATTCTAAGGACACCTCAACCGTGGGGGAACCAGGGCGGGGAGGGGCTGGGCCACCCCCACAGCTCACCAGGCCAGGGCCTGAGGAGCTTTGGGCCACACACATGATGTACATGATGTCTCTGTCCACCTGGACACAGGTCATCTGCCATGGAACCTTTGACCACAGGCTTCTGTCCCAGTCTCTACTCAACATGCAGACATCTGGCTTCCCACTCTGGACCAGAGACTTGTTCTGGAATTTTCTGCATGGCTTGGATCCTACTCCAGCAGCCTTGGCTAATCACAGGTCTGGAGGCAGCGGCTTGTGGATCCAGACACACAGGAAGCCAGGAGTGCTGAGTCCAGGCCTGGAGGCCCAGCTCAACTTTCAATTCCTTTCATGTGACCATCGAAATAGTCTAGAAGCCTGCTTGTGACAGTCACAGTGAGGCTTTCCCAGGTGCGAGGGAAAAGAAGGCACACGGCTGAGTGCTATGGACCCTGCGCTGTGTGGCCCTCCCAGTCACTGTGAGCCAAGCACTGTGGTCTCTACTGACATAGAAGCAACAGCAGCTCACAGGGGCTCAAGATTTCTGGCTGTGAAGTGGCAGAGAAGGGACTGGAGCTCAGGAGAGGCCGCCCCAAGTCAGCTCTTGGAGCAACACCCAGGACACGGGAAGGGTAGCACAAGCTCAATAGAAAGCAAGTGGAAGAAGAACACAGGAGGAGATGAGACCTGGACCCAGTGGAATGGGAAACAGGAAAACAACAGAGAAAAACCAGTGGAAATAAAAGCTGGTTCTCTGAAAACACAGACAAGACTGGCAAACTTGTAGACAGACATTCTGGCTCCATGAAAAAGAGAAAAAACTCAGATTCCCAATCAGAAATCAAAGAGGAGATGCTGATTGACCTTAAAGAAATAAGAAGCATTACAAGGGAATCCCATGAACCATCGAACTGAGTTCCCCTCCTGCCTGGACCCAGTCTGTCCTCCTGCAGGCCAGTTTCCACGCCGACAGCTGCCCAAGAGTTACTCAGGCTATAAACTCGAGTGTCACCCGGGAATCCCCCTCACCCTTAGACCCATAACCAAATGAACCGTCAGCCCCCACTGCACCCCCTTAACACCTACAGAACCCTCACATTTCTCTCTTCTCCTTTAAGCCTCCCATGGTACTCTCCAGTTGCTGGGAGAGTACTGCATGCAGGTAACTGGGCGGAGGAGTGAGGTAACCTCAGTGATCCTAGCCGCTGCCTAGGGCTCCTCTGCTACCTGAGGCCACCGACAGTCCTGCATCACCACACAGTTGTTGCAAACCAGACTGCCTTAGCTCAAATCCCAACACTACAACCCCCGACCGAGGTGACCTCACCCAGCCTGTGCATCAGGGCAACAGGGCAGTGCTGTCTCGTACACACTGTCCCTGGGCTACGCAGGCCACAGAACGCACACCAGGCACACAGCAGAAGCGATGCTCAGCATCCTTCCTCTGCGGACAACTGCTGCTAGTGCCTTCCTCTGTAAAACCAGGAGAGGCTTTAGTCTGAGTCCGAGCTCCTGCACCGGGCCCCCGGACCAGACCGAAACAAAGTCACTCTTGTTAGGTGCTTCATGGTCAAAATGAAACCTCGAGGCTGCTGAAAGGTGCCAGAGAGCCCACTTTTCTGCAAACAGGAGATCCCAGTCAGCCAGGTCTCACGGTAAGGACCCCCACCCCACGGCCTTGCTTTAAACCTTGCAAAAAATAACGTGATGTCACCTGACGTTGGCCAATCGGCTTCTTCTCTATGTTGTTTCCTTATTCCCAACTTAACGTCCCGCGCTGTCTCACCCCTGCCCGGAGGAAGTACTTCCCCTCTGCGCGACTTATGAATCGCGAATCCGAGCCACGAGCCACGAGCCCGGCAACTACACTGCAAGTCTGCCTCGCGACCCCTCTGTGGCGGAGAGATGGTTGCCCCACTAGTCGCCGTCAGCAGCAGCTGCCCGGTGACCTCGGGGACGCAGTCCGGGCTGTCCCCGCTCCCCGCGGCGCCTCCTTCCCGCGTCCGCCCAGCGCGGGGCCCTCGCGTGGGCGCTCGCTCGGGCTGCTCCCGGGACTGGCGCGGGGGGCGCGCACGGCAGATCGTCTGCAGATGCCGCGACCCCGGGCAGGACCAAGTTGTCCGCTTGGCCCCGCCCCTCGGGCCACCCGGGGCGTGGCCTATCGAGACCAGCCTGATGTCATCGCGCAGCTCCTGGCCCCGCCCCGGGGAGTGGCTTCCGGCGACACTCTGCCCCGCCCCCGTCTCCCGGGAAACGCGGGGGCGTCCGGGAAGCAGAGGTGTAGGGCTGCGGTGGCCTCGGCGCGGGTGACCGAGCGCGGCTGATCCACGGTGCGTTCTACGCCATAGATTCTCGTCAATCGGAAGGAAGTCCTGCAGGGGACTTCCCTGCACAGGAATCTCTAGAGTGGTTATTTGGTTTGCAGAATCCCGGGCCCACTCCGGGGCTAACCAACCGGCCCCTGGCGGGCGTTTGGGAATCAGCGAGCGCGCCCAGGGACTCACTGACCTTTGGGAACCAGGGTCCTGCACGGGTCCTCGGGGACGGCCCGCAGCAGTGACCAACTCGACACCCAGATCATCTTTGTTGCTGTCTCACAGGGCCTCAGTCCTGCGTCTTGGGATCCACTCCGCCTTTGACTGCCTGCACGAGGATCTCAAGGCCTATGGGCGGGGGCGAGCTAAGTTGCGCACAGTGTGTGGAATGTAAAGAGAAGCAACCAACTGGGCTTGGCGATCTCCCATATCCAAAAATCTCTACCCAAAAGAAGTCATCAAAAAAAATCTCATTTAATAGGAACTGAAAGATGAGTAGCACAGCTTTAGGGAAGAGAAAGATTGTAAGTTCAATTTCAGAGATGTATCAAGTTGGGAGCACACGTGGACGGTGATGTCACCTGCTGTTTGGAAACGCAGCCTTCTGCTCCACTCTCCCATACCTTCTTCATTCCGTGACAGCACAGTTCTTCCCAGCGATTGCACTCAAAACAGACATATAATTAAGGTATTCGTGCGACTTTCCCATTGAGAAGCAGAAGGAGATGCTGATTGACCTTAAAGAAATAAGAAGCATTACAAGGGAATCCCATGAACCATCGAACTGAGTTCCCCTCCTGCCCGGACCCAGTCTGTCCTCCTGCAGGCCAGTTTCCACGCCGCCCGCGTGGAAGTGCCCTACTAAACCTGCGCATGGTCAGTCTGGGCCAGCATTTCCAGCAGGGCACTGTGGTGTTGCTGCAAGGGGTCTTAGTTACATTTCTTGTCGCTGAGGCAACATACTTGACACCCAAAATTAAAGGAGAAAAGGTTTATTTGGCTCACAGTTTGTAGAGGTTTCAGTCCATAGTCAGCTGGCTCCAAGGCAGGGTGGCATTGCAGAGGGGAAACAGTTCATGGCGGGCAGAAAGCAGAAGGCCGTGAGGCAGCAAGCAGCAAGTGACCAGCAGTGACCATCTTTCTGTCCCTTACATGCTATCCAGGCTACCCACCCTCAGGACAGGTAGCACTCATACCCAGAGTGGGGCACCCTTAATCCCAGCGCTGCACCATGAATCAATCCCAGCATCACACCCTTGATCCCAGCATCACACACTCTAGATCCAACCACCTTGGAAAAGCCCCACCTAGGACCGCATGAGGCTTTGGGGGGACATGTAGACACAGCCATAATGGGGTCTCAGAGTGCGCAAGAGCACCCAGGATTGCTCATAGACCAAAATACATGCTACTGTTTTTCACGTTTCGAAATACTGTTGAGAGTAAGAAAATATGCATTCATTACAGAACTGGCACCTCCTTTAGGTCACAATCTCTGCTCAAGCCATGAATACTATGAAGTTGGATTCATACGTTTTCTTTTCTTTTTTCTTTTTGTTTGGTGCTGGAGATTGAACTCAGGGCCTTGCACTTGCCAGGTAAGCGCTCTAGCACTGAGCTAAATCCCCAACCACTATATATTTTCTTGACATTAGAAAAACATCATCCCACTTGGATATTTTAACCTAAAATGAGTGGCAGAGAGAATGGCTCTCCAAAACAAGCATTTTGTTTGGAAATGACAAGAGACCGTGATCCCTGATATGCATTGTGATCCTGTGGTGGACCAAGGGCATATGGTAGATGAGGGTGTTCCAAGGTCAAATGAGAAAGGTCACCTCAGTTGTTTGGAAATGCTCATCCTTGATTGAAGGATAAACAACAAGGGAAGTGTCCATCTGAAGCTGATGGCACTTGTTGAGTAGTTGTCCTCAGGTGTTTTCCTGCAGGGCGGTGGGTTTTGGCCGAGTCTCCTGTGATAGTTCTTGTTACCAGGCAAATATCCATGGGAACCACTCCCTATGGACAAGAGCATTCCAGCCCACTGCAGGAGAGCGGGAGGGGAGGCTTAGCAAAAAGACTTGGGGGATGGGCCGAAGGGGAGGACCTGGAGACGCTGCTGTTGCAGAGACTGGAGGCTGGGAAGGGGGCTGAGTAAAATTTGTTGCCTGTTCTACTTGGGATAAGATGCCATCACAAGACACACTTCAAGAAAAGGTACAAAGAACATGTCCCCAGGCTTGGAGATGCCACCAGATGCCTCCTCTGTGTCTGTCCCTCTCCGCCCCTCTTCCTCAGGCCAGACTGTACCACATTTCAACCCCATTACTTTATTACTGTATTTACTTTTCTTGTGGCTGCATTTTAAACAGCTGTTCCCAGCTCTTCCCCTGGCTTGATTCTTTTTTTTCCTGAGACAGGGTCTTGCTATGTGTTCAGGATGGCCTTGAATGCACTATGTAGTCCAGGCTGGCCTTGAACTCACAGTGATCCTCCTGCCTCAGCCTCCCAAAGCACTGGCGTTAGAGGCGTGCGGCACCACGCCCGACTTGTGGTTTGACCTCAGAACCACTTTCTGGTACCTGTCTGTCCTTCAGCACTACTCCTTAACCTATGACCCCCCCGGGCCCCAGGACATTGCTTAGCCCGTGTCCCAGAGGCAACACCACTAGACACCTCAACGCAAGGTGGACTGGCAGTTTACGGGACAGCAGTGAGGCGGAAGTAGGAAATTGGCCACACTCTACTCTGATTGCGCTGCCGGGAGCGGCATGGAGATGACACTGAGATCGGCATAAAGGGACTCACTTTCCGGGATGAGAAAGAGTTTGGTTTTGGCCAGTTTTGTTGGCTACTTCCTGACAGAAGTGCCAGGAGTTGAAGTGGGCAGCTCTTTGGGCGACTCAGCTGGCAGTGACCTGGCCGTCCTCCAGTGGAGCTTCGCCAGCTGATCCCCCGCCTCTGACACCCATCCCCGTTCACCCCACCACCCTGGGGTGCACCCATCCCCTGCTCATTTCAGTCCTCAGCTCCACTGGCCATCACTGGTAACCGTGATATTTGAACATATTGTTAAAACTGTTCCCTCCCATGCCCTGGCCATCTGTCTCCCTTTATCCCTTCCCCCTTCTCGCCCATCACCTACACCTCTGCTGCTCATTCGGGATTCACAGGAGAATGTGGGGACAGTCACTCATCACTGGGCAGGAAATGGGCTGTGAAGATTTAGCACCAAGCATGGCCCCCTGACAGTCCTGTTAGGGGCACCACCACACAATGCCACCTCCTTCCCTGGTGTGTCATATTCAGTGGTGGCACTGGGTCACAGCTGTGGAATAACAGATGTGGTTTCGTACAAGACGCATGTCCGAAAGGCTGAGCCTTTGGTCGTCATGGTAAATGGTACTTCTATAGACCAATGGGAGGAGGCTTCTTCACTAGAAAGTCAACACATTCAATCCAAGGGATTTGTCAACCTGAGAAGAGACTTGAGAGGCAGGATCCCTGGAGTGAACGAGCTTACCTGGGACTAGCAGACCTCAGCTGAGATACACATTCTGCGATGGGCCAAAGGGAAGCTGGAGCCAAAGGGAGATTTGTAAGCAGAAAGAGAAATCCACATAAGCGGTTTGGTCACAGAAATCTTCAGTTCCCAGATCTCGCTGCAGGTTTTGGCCTTAGCTCCCTAGTGAAGACAGAGTCCTTGCGCAAGCCACTTAACAGTAACATGCGGTCTTCAGCAAGCGCATTGCCGTAGCCCTGCTAGTCGGAACACGCAGCACCTGTGGGAATATCTTGCAGTGAGGCCTCCTGGGGTATTCCCATCTGAGTACTCCTTTCATGGCCTCCAGAGTCCACCCTGTTAGGTTTCGACATAAGCGACTCCATTTGGTTCACATGGCAAAGGAGTCTTGGTTGGGTGAGAGTTCTGGCTGCAGCTAGAGTGGGCTGAAGCCCCAAGTGCAGATCAGCATGATGGGCTGGTTCTTGGACTCACAGGGCATCAAGGCCTGACATGTCTGTATGCAAGCATATAAGCTCACACCAAACTGGACGTTTCTGCTTTCCCCCAAACATGAGCTCCTGGATTTATGACATCGCGCTCCATGATTCTCTGGGGTTGGTCAGTCTCTTCCCTCCCCCCCCTCCGTCTCTCTCTCACCCTCCATGTGACATGCAGCAGGGAAGCAGGGACTAAACGAGCTGGTTCCAAGACACGGTAAAGCCTTAGGGCCATGAAGGATCCAGTGTGATGGCCTAAGTACCTCCATTTTGTCTTAGCTCTTCCATGCTAGATGGCCTCCATGAGAACTTTTTGCTGAACGCTTAGCTTACTGGAAGCCTCACACAAAACCACACCCTGTAGGGCAGGACGCCCTGTACCTGGTATTGTCTATGACAAACTGTTTTTCTTGAGAAATGTGTCAACTGATAGTTCTGTAACAATCCCATGACTCTGATGTATTTGCAACTTCTGCCTTTATAAACTCTGCTCTGCTTCAAGTCAGGGTTGAGAGTCCCTTTCGTACACGAGCACACTCTTGGCCACAGGCTAATAAAGGACTCGAACTGGCTTATGCCGTGTGTGGGGCAACTGTCCTTCTGGAACCTAGATGAAGTGACTGCTGAGCGGCCGGCAGGGTCAACTTGGGGTCCCACTTCATCAGAGCATGAGACTAGAGAGTCCAGAAAACAGGGGCCTTTGAGGACTGGAGCCCGCATTCGACTGAAGCAGCACTTTTGTTGCGTGTGGAGAAGTTGGAGTGTACCCCGCTTCGCTGCTTTGATGATGGATGCCACACACCCAGCTGAGGACGGAAGCAAAAGCCCTCTGCCTCCTGAGGCGCAGCCTGAGCCCAGCACCCCGATCGATGAAACCTGCTGGTGGCTGCAGAGTTCTTTGTGAAAACCTTGCCTTTGCCTCCCCTTAATGTCAACAAAGGTGCAGACATGTGACAAGCTTTGCAGTCCCAAGAATTGCTATAACCCTGGGGACTGTTTTGTTTTGCTCTTTTATCATTTGCACAGCCAGGTCGCCTGGAGTCAGGACTTCCTTGAAAACTTGTTTTAAAAAGTTATTTCTCTTTAACTCACTTGTTTCTGAGTTATCCTAAGATAGTTAGTGACCACCGCAGGGATAGAGGATAAACTTCTGAGCTCCTAACCTGTTACTCATTAAAAACATTTTTGTTTTATTCTAAGGCAGTATGAACTTGTGAGCTGCTTTTGATACAACAAAAACAAAAAACCTAGCGACTCTACTTGTACCTACAAATGCTCAATGGCTAACTAAGAGCTTGACCTGCACTTTGTATCTGTCTCCTTTATTAAAACTTTATTTTTTTCTTTATTAAAACTTTAGAGCCAGGCATAGTGGTGAACGCCTGTAACCCCAGCACTCAGGAAGCTGAGGCAGGAGGATCTCTGGGAGTGTGAGGTCAGCCTGGGCTACATAGGGAGATACTGCCTCAAAACTCTAAAACAGAAACAAAACAAAACAGATATTTTGGGTCAGACCCTTGCTCAGGTCTGCACATAGGCATGTTCATCATTTAGGGAGTGTCTGTCTAAAAGTGACAATACAGGCTGGGGATTTAGCCTAGTGGTTAGAGTGCTTGCCTAGCAAGCACAAGGCCCTGAGTTCGATCCCTGGCACCAGAAAAATAAAATAAAATGACAATACAGTACAAGACTTCTGTTCTTGTGTATCAGATAAAAACCCTCCAGAGAAGGACACAAGGAACCAGTTTAAACCAGCCCAAATTCAAAATTGTTGTCATTCTTCTGGGTCACCTAGAATGAACTGTGCCCATTAGAATCTCATTTTAATGCTAAATCCTCTAAGCTGAGGAGCATTTCTGGCCACCATTTTTAACATAATCATGTATGAAGAAGAATGATGTGGAACCAGCATGCTAAGAATGTGCCTACCTCTATATGTGATTTAAGTTTTCCAGTATGAATATGCTCAAGTCTCCCTAATAAAACCTACGAGCCTCCTGTGTAGAGGAGATGCGACTTGGGCATTATTCCTAGTGCTCTTGTGACCTGCAAGGCAAAATGGAATTTAAAAGCCGAAGTATTTTTCCTTTAGAAACAAGTCGCTTCTCCACATTTCCTCAACCAAGGGCATAGCAGCCAACTCCTCCCGTCCTCAGCCCAGATCAGATACTGGCTGGCCCCAGGAGGACGAAATCATTTCTCTCCCTCCAGGGAGGGAAGGGGAGTGGGAAAGGGCCTAGAGGGAGGGCACATGGCTTCGTCCGCTCTCATTGTAGTCCCTGTACCTGCTTCCTTACTATAAGAAGCCCTTATATCTAAACACAGTGAGACGGTTGTGATAACACGAGGCCTCTCCTTCTCCTTGGAACTAGCTTGAAAAAGCCTTTATTCTTTCCCCCAAAATCAATGGCCGCTCCTGTTTGGGGATCACTGAGCACAGCGCCCCGGCAGACGGTAACAAGCCTTTCTTCACTCTCACTTCCTGGTGGGGTTTATTGGCTTTGCGCTCACCCAGGGGCGAAGCTGCCAGGCTGTTCACCAGGACGGGCGTTCAAAAGGTCACAAGGGACCATCCTCCTGATGAAACAAGCCAGGCTGTGCGCACACTAAGGAATTACTGGCCCAACGTGCCCAGGAGGGAAGCAAACCAAACAGAGATGGAGGGAGGGGCACTGTCCCCAGAGGCCCAGGCTTGGGTTCCCCACCCCTGTCTGTAACCCGCGCTGCGCTGGAGCAGAAGGGTCTCAGGTACCCCACGGGACGTGAATGGGTCCATAACTACACCGCCTCCAGATTCTCTTGCAAAACTCAGCTGTGACCACATTACTTTTTGGCACCCACGACTCTGGCTGGATGCCCAGAGGGGTAAAAAAAACAGGTCAAAGGGGCTGGGGATTTAGCTCAGTGGTTAGAGTGCTTGCCTTGCAAGCACAAGGGCCTGAGTTCGATCCCCGGCACCACAAAAAGAAAAAAAACCAAAAAACAAAACAAAACAAAAAAAACAGGTCAAACTCAGCCAAAACCCGGAAGAGCGACAGCACGGCCGCGGCCAGCAGCGGGCAAGGCCGCACAGCTCCCTCACTTCCGCTTCCGCCCCCGCCCCGCCTTCACGCGCCGCAGGAAGTGCGTCATCACCCCCCGCCGGCGTCGGGCTCCTGCCGCGGCTGGACCATGGCGGAGGTGGGCCGAGCGCTGGTCTGCGCCCCCGGTGCGCTGCTCCCCGGGGGTTTCTGGGCGGCGGTGGCAGTGTGGCTGGAGAGGCCGCAGGTGGCCAACAAGCGGCTGTGCGGCGCCCGCCTGGAGGCCCGCCGGAGCGCCACCTTGCCCCTGGCCGAGGCCCGCCGCCCCAGGCCGAGCGCGGCCCCGGATCAGGAGTGGGGCGCGGGCGCGTGCGGACCCCACGAGGGCCCGGGACCTGGCCAGGGTTCTGTCGAGGGGCGTCCCGGGCTCAGGCCGGGATTAGGAGCGGAGCAGGGCACAGCTTGTCGCAGACTTGAAGAGACCCGGGGCCATTGCCAACAGGGAAAGGAGCAGAGGGAAGCCGCCGAGGCGTCTTTGCTTGCCGAACGCCCCGGGCAGCCCCCGAAGGCTGGAGGCGGGGAGGACGGCCACCCCGCCGCAGAACTGGATTCCGTCTGGAACCGTTTCTCCCAAAGTCTTGTCTACGGCCATCCCGAGATGCTGTCATTCCTCACGCGCTCCGGAGCAGGATCGCACTCAGAGGCACCACATGAACTCGACCTGATTCTCAGAACCATCATCCCGAAAACGAGCCCGCATTGCTCGGTTACAGGTCCGAGGAGAGAAATAGTCGTGCAGGGTAAGAGCGTATTTGATGGCGGGAGGATGCAATTCGATTAGAGAGCACTCAGTGAACCCCACAGGTCAGTGAAAAGGCCCCAGAGGTACCTAGTAGGCCACTTCCTTTGTCATGTTCTGGAGAGGTTGTGGGTTTTGGATTGCCTTCCGAGAGGGTTGTATAGAAATATATCTCATCAGGACAGAGGATGGGATAACTCATTGGAGTGGTTGGTGTCTGGAAAACTTCAGGGAAAAGGTGATGGATGCGCTGGTTGTTGAATGATTAATAGGAGTGTGGCAGGTAAAGAGACAAGTGAAAGGAAAGCAGTGTGTGCTGAGACCCATATGAAGAGCACGGCCGTTGGATGGCTGGGAATGTACTAGTTTTCAGCATTTGTCAAATTTCAGACACTGTTAGTGTCTCTGACCTTGAGTCTTCCACCACTCCCTACCTCAAACTATTCAGCAGCATATGAGTTACCTGTTGCTGTTGTAACAAACTGCTATTGTTTCTGCCTTCTGTGGAAGGTGGATTTTGAGTGTGTATGCTTGGTTTGTGAATTGAGGCATGTTTTTGTCTCTAACTTCGATATTGTTTGTTTTTTATATCAAAAGTAAACATAGTTGATTTTGGAGATAGAACATCATATAACCAAACTTTAAGTTTCCAACAAACTGATATGCCTTGAATTCATCATAGGAATAAGTTATTCTGCAGGCATTTTGATTAGAAGGTGAGTGCAGAGTCCTGAGATTGGGAGGACTCTGCACAAGATGGGGCCCTGGGTTAGGAGCACCTGGACCTTGCGCAGTGTCCCGAACCAGCCTCTCGTAGTGGAGCAGTGTTCTCTGGTGCCCATGTTAGAAAATCAAGGTCATCTGGTGACACTCGGCTAAAGCAGAGGCCCCTGTTCTCGCTAACCCATGTGGCTCGCTCTTCCCTTAGCTCCTGGCCTGTGTGTGGCTGCTGAGAATGGCTGCTGTGTGCCTCCCTGTCCATATGTATTGGGCTACAGCAGTAAATAAGCACAAAGCTGTGCTTCCTCCCTCCCCACACACAAAGTCTCTGAGGGAGCAAAGCCTCCTGATACACTTACTACTGTTGTCCATTCCACTCTGATGAGATACCAGCTAAGCAATTGTAATCTGTCATTGTCTTCTTTTTTTTTTTTTTTTTCCCCAGATGTCCCCAGTGGAACTGTAACTTTCTTACCTCTGGAAGAAGACAATGAAGGCAATTTAGAGGTGAAGATGAGCAATGTGTATCAAATTCAACTCAGCTGCAACCAAGCAGAATGGTAAGACCCAGCCAGCCCATTGCTGGTTCCCTCTTTTGTGGCTTTGATCCACTGGTTAGCAGGAGTGCGTCCTCATTGATGTCTCTGTGAGGGTTCTTTTTGGCGCTGGCCCTGTGTGTGTGGGTTGCAGCCTAGCTGGCTGGAGTTCCGATTCTCTATACTCTGCCTGGCCCTGATGGATATGAACATCCAGTTTTGGCTCCGAGTTCAGTGAACTTCAGTCTTATTATTTTTGTCATGTTTACAGCATGGCGTGAGGAGTGAGTGGGTGGTGCCGTTTTTCACAGTGTGTATTTGGCTTATTGTGCTGAAGGCTTGGGTGCCAGTGGGCTTTTGGAAAGTGATTGGGTCACATGGGCTTTAACTTCATTGAGTGAATTATCCAAGGATGAGCTTTTAGTTGAATGGGCCATTAGGAGGTGGGGCCAGTTGGAGGAAGTGGGTCGCTGGCTTTGTGCCTGTGAAGAATGTGTTTTGTCCCAACCCCTTCCTCTCTGGCTCTTTCCCCTCCCCTTCCTGGCTGCTGTGCTGTGAGCAGCTGTCCTCCACCATGCCCATCTGCCGTGTTTCTGCCTCACTAAAGGCCGGAAGCAGTGGAGTCTGCTGACCATGGACTGAAACCCTGATGCTGTGAGCCAGAGCAAATCTTTCCCCCTGGAAGCTGCTTTTGTCACATCAACGACAGGCTGAAACAGACACGTTTACAGAAGGGTGGTCTAGCCAGTACCTTGAGCACGTGTGGTGCTTGAGCTTGTGCAGAGTGTGGCATTTGGTCAGTTTCTGTTTGATTTGTCTAAAATCAGTGAGTCAGTGGAGGGGTAAATCCATTCCTTCTCCCTCACTGACGCTCTCTGAGAGCCAGGGCTGGCTGGTCCCATCTAGGACATTCCTGGTGTCGTGTCTTCTGCACTTGGCCACCTAGAGAGCGGAGGGGTGAAGCGGCAGAGTGTGGGTTTTGGGGTTGGATGTCCTGGATGTCCTCACTAGCAGTGTGTTCTTGGTTTGTCACTCTGCCTCCATGGCCCTCAGTCTTCTCACCTGTGAAATGGGTCTAGTACTCACAGGCTTCCTAGGGTCTGTTACAGGCTCAGAGCCTTGGGAGTACACGGGCCCAAAGACCTGCGCCCCTCAGAACTGGTGAGAGCTGCCCCGAATTGTCAGGAGGACCTGCCCGAGGTCCCTGCTGTGCTCTCCTTGGCTGTGGGAGAGGCTGCTTGCCTGTGCCCCATGCCTGATCATGTGCTTGTGCCCGAACTGTCAGTGAGCTCCAGGGGTGCCTGCTTGAGTGTAGTGAGGTACCCAGCAGACACTGGGCCTCATGGAGTCACATTCACTGCTCTTGGGTGAACCACCAGGAGCTTGGCTGCTGCCTTGTCCTCCCAGGTTGGCCCCACTGGGTGGCTGTCACTGCATCCACTTGGGCACTGGTCCCACCTGGGGACCGGAAGTCTGCATTCCCTTGGAGCACAGGTCGATGGGAATCTGATTGCTTCCTTTCAGCAGGCCTTGTATGCCCGGCCCCTGTTCACTGACACACAGAGGTGAGCAGGTTCTTAGGCGAAGACAGAAAGAGATGGCCTGGCCCCAGCAAGTGCAACCCAAATAAACACGGCTCAGATCCAGGGGCCCCCATTAGAAAATGGCAACGTTGTGCCTGATGGCACAGTGGGAACGGTGACATCCAAGGAAGGAGAAGCCCGAGTGAATGGGGAGGAAGCTTGTGGGCCACTGGGGACAAGGGGAAAGGTGCTGAGGCAAGCCCTCTCCGCAGTGTCTGCACCTGGGACCTGAGGGCAGTGTGGGCCCTGCAGGCAAAGAAGCACTGGGTCTCCCCAGTGGGCCTGATTCGGACACCCTGGAGGCAGCTCTGCTGGGACTGGAGTGCGTCCCTCTGGTGCGCCCTGGTGGCAGAAAGCCTGTGAGTCCTCACTCGCCTGATTGGCTGACCACTCACACCCGCCATCGCAGCCGCTCTCCTCCAGCAGCCCTGTCCCTGGTGTTCTTTGGGACCCACGGTGAATGTCACCTTTTTTGTAGGTGTTTTTGTGGGCTCAGCAGGCTTGACACTCCTCAGCCTGCCGGCCAAGCTGCAGGCCTAGCACTGGGGGTCCTGTGACCTGGATGGGTCCATGGGCTGTCCGTGGGCCTCGGGCTGCGAGGAAGCTGAGCAGTCCAAAGCAATGGGTTGCTTCCAGGCTCCTGGAGAGGGCTTCTCTCGCCATGCAGTGTGCTTTTCTGTAGTGGAGGAAACTTCGGTAACTGCCCCCAGATCGTTTTGTGGTTTTTGTAAAGCATTTTGCAATACGAAGTTTCTGCTCTCTTCTTTTGGTAAATGAACATTTAACTTAAAACTAAAAATTGAAACCATCTCTGCTTACTCATATTTCTCTTACTTTTAAAGGTTCATATCTGTTTTGATTTTCTGTCCAGAGAAGTGGTGTTCGGACGGCGTTGTCCACCCGAGGCCCGCCTGGCTGGGCGGGGAGCTGCTGGGCAGGGTGGCCCGGTGGTGTGGGGCTGGCAGGAAGACCGCATTCAGAAGCACCCTGTCACTCGTCCCCGTTGAGCGGTACGGCACGCTGTACCGGGAGCTCAAGGAGAAGCACAGAGACATGGTTAAGGTGCGGCTGGCGGCCTGGGAGCCCCTGTTAAGCAAGGTGATGGGACGTGACCCTGCAGGAGACCACAGTCCCGGGTGCTCCTCTGCTCAGACGCTCCTGTGTAGCGGTGGCTGCCATGGGCTGCACGTCAGCCGTCTCACGGTTGCGAACAGCAGGAACACAGCGGATGCGACATGGAGGGGGACTGATTTTTCTGGACGTTATTTTTTTCAATAGATCGAAAGGGAAATTTTAATTTAAAGTAATTGAAAATTGAATTAGTTACTAAATTCCTATAATTCTTTAGTATAAATTTAAAGATCTGTAAGAAAACATATGAAAAGCTAAAGCACAGAAGAACGTACTTCCAAGAGGAAATCAATTTCATGACAACATGTCCTTTAATTAGTCACCCCGAAAGTGGCAGGCTTGCAGCAGTACCCAGTCATGAGGCTGGTGTGCCTTGGGCGCTGTGGGGCAGGCTGCCCACGCTGGGCTCTGCCCTCTCACGGCCCTGGGCCCGGTGAGCCACCATGCTGCTGCCTGCTCAGCACCTTCAGGAAGGTGCTTAATTTGTGTGGCTTTTAAGATGTTCACAGTGAGATAGTTTATCTGAGTTGTGTGGTGCACTACACTGGAAATCAGTCTCAACATTTCACGCTGGTCTTTGGGTTTTCCTCTTCTGCCAGGCGCCCATTCTGCACATTGGTGACTTTAGCAGCAAGGCTGTGCCTCTGCCTGGCTAGTGCCCTGCAGCTCGCGAGGCACCTCGATGGCCATCCCATTAGTCAGGCCTGGGCTTCATCCCAGTGTTGCAGGAAATGGCTAGTTCCCGAGAGACAGGGCGCCTGGAGCCTTGTTCTGGTCCCTGGCCTGTCTCTTTCCTCACAGGCCCCCATCACTTTGCTCATTGTCTTTATCCAGATAAACTTGAGGATAGTGTAGGTGAGCACTTCCTCTGATGTCCAGTTGCCTTGTCCAAACATCTCTGTACATTTTCTTTATTGTAAAATCTTGCTTTGGGTCACAGTGTACTGAACACATCCTGTTACACATGTGTAGTGCAGTGATTGTGTACGTCTTTCTATAAGTCCATAAGAAATCAATTGCACTTTTGGAAGGAGCTTACAGTTTTTATTTTATTGTATGATCAGTTCAGTTTGATTTATACTTTTTGGGGTACTTCAGGTATTGTAAAGTAATGGGGAAATGGAATAACAATTTACGTTGGCTCTTGGAAAACCTAGGTGTGGCCTGAGGTAACTGACCCTGAGAAGTTCGTGTATGAAGATGTGGCTATTGCTACGTACCTGCTGGTAAGAGCATGTGTAAAGTTCACACTTATGTAGAGCGCGTGAAGGTTGCTGTGGGCAGAGGCCACTAGCAGGGAAGGACCTTTAGCAGATCCGTAGCTTGTGTGGCCACAGTCTCTGCAGTGGGTCCACTTTGCACAGTCGTTCTGCGTGCTCGTGCAGCAAGTTTGCATCGTGCGGCTGCACTGTGAGAATTCAGGCTGGACTGCAGTTAACAGCGAGTGAGGGACTGCTGAGCAGGCGCCTTCTCGCTCTGGACCTCGGTGTCTCTGTCTCCAGACCTGTCCTCAGCTACTCGCCAGGCTGCTGCGTTCAGCCATGACCTTCAACTTAGTACACTAGTCTGGATTTTCTTATTTATCAGATGTTTAGACTACATAATTTCCAGTTTTGCTTAAACTTGCAGTTTCTCCTAGATGGTTTAGAAATACCATGTTTTTGGATTATCAGAGTATACAAAGCTTGAAGGATATAGAGAAGGCATGAAACAACAATCATATCTATAAAGCCATACCCACAGATAACCACTTGAATGTAGGGCAGCATGGGGGAAACTGTGGTGGGCCATGCCGGGGATGGAGCCAGGGCCCTGGGCCTGCTGGGTGGGCATTCTAGTATTCAGCTGCACCCCAGCTCTGAATGTGGATTTCTGATGAACAGAGTTACCTTCAGTGCCCCATGCAGCCTCAGGCCACTGACATCCTCCAGGCAGAGGCCAGCAGGCCCAGGGCCGCAGACGGGGCTTCTCCGACCTCCCCCAAGTGCAGGGTGGAATTCATGTCTGGGTTACCCTTGAGCTGAGTGAATTACCAGCTGGCTCCCCGCTGCCTTTCTCTCTGCTCAGATCCTGTGGGAGGAGGAACGAGCCGAGAGAGGCCTGAGCGCCAAGCAGTCCTTTGTGGATTTGGGGTGTGGCAACGGCCTCCTGGTCCACATCCTGTGCAGCGAAGGGGTGAGCGGGGCTCCGTGGCCTTTCCTGAGGGTGGGGACTCAGAGCCTCGGGTTTATGAGGATGAGTGTGATGCTCGGAAGCCAGTCTCCCTTGGGGCCCTGAGAGCTGGGGTGAGGGCACGGCTGGGAGGTTCCTGCACCCCTCCTTCCTCCGTGGAGGGAAGGAGGGTGCCCTGGGAGAGCCAGCGGGGGAGGCCCAGGTGCAGGGAGGGAGGTGCCCAGAAATTGACCCAGGCGGGGAGCAAAGAGCTGGCTCAGGTTCTCATCGGACTCCCTGGGAGCTGAGCTGGACAAGAAGCCACTGTGGTCCCTTGAAGACCTGCAATGACGGTCAAGTAGGTACAGGTTGTTTGCTGTCTTGTGGGGGCCCAGAGTGTCACCACAGAGCTCAAGTTGTGCTGTGCCATCTACAAATGCCAAGATCTCCTGTACCCCCTGTTGGCAGCATCGCTGCAGAGCTTTCCCTGGTTCCTGCCGCTTTAGGTGATGTACTGAACTTAATCTGTGACCTCTGAACTGTTGTTTCAGCATCCAGGCAGAGGGATTGATGTCCGGAGGAGGAAAATCTGGGACACGTATGGACCCCACACTCGGCTAGAGGTACCGGCTTTGCCTGTGTGTGGATCTCAGCAGGCCATCCTGGCGGCTCAGCGTGACACGCTCACCGTGCACACGCGCACACGCGCCTGGTCTGAGGGCTCTGACATTAGACAGGGAAACTCGAAGCTTCCCACGGCTGTCAGTCACCCTGACCTCTGGCCCCTGAACCTGTGGTGCACTTCTGCACCCCATGTGGGCTGCCAGGTGCCGTTGGGGCAGGGCGTATGCCACATGTCTGTTTCACGTTCTCCTGGGCAACTCGTGCGGACATTCCGGGAGTCTTGAGTGCCCAGCCTGCGGGGACCCTGCAGGAGGGCAGCAGGCGTGGCCGCCCTCCCTCTGGGTGGTGCTGTGGGCACAGTTGCACTTCCTGGCATGCAGCGTCTGCCCAGCCACATGCTTACCTCAAGACCTTTGCCCACGTGGGCAAATGTGTGGATGTGACGTTGTCAGCTCCCCCAGGAACATGTGAGGCAGAGGGAGGACAGTCCTGGGCTCAGGAACTCAGCAGCCAGCTGTGGCACCGACCCTTCCCCCACCAGCCCTGACCCAGCCGTCACCCATACTGGTATTTGAAAGAAATATGCCATGTTCTCATTTCATCTGTAAACAGAGAATAGAGAACATTTTTATATTTTCTGTTGCCTTACCTTTTAAAGTTGAGGATAATATTGCAAAAAAAGAAAAGGGTTAGAGGAGAGAAAGCTTGCTGTAGCTGCCTTACATCTCTGTTTTTTTATTTTTTATGCTTGCTTCATTCTGCAGGGATTTGTAATTGCTTGTGCATTCACACATCACAGTGAATTTAATTTAAAAATACTTCTAAAACCTCAGGACAAACCAGCAGGTGTGCTGGGAAGGGGCTGCAGATACCCGTGTGGAGTGTAGATTCTTGCACATTGGCGAGACTGGGCTCTGCATTGGCGATCAAAGCAGAAGGAATGGTGCGCGTGATTTCAGATCCCTGCGTCCGGGGTCTGCGCCGGCCTGGGTGAGAGTCCAGGCGGCGACCCCATAGCTCCTGCCGGGCTCACCGGTGTGCGGCGCCTGAGGGCGGCACAGGCTCTGGTGTCTGCTTGCTGCCCGGAGCCCAGCTCCGCTCTTCTGTGGCCCGCAGATGCCCTGCCCGAGCGCACGGTTAGGGCGGGGTGCCCACGGGAGCCCTGCTCCTGATCTTCTGCATTCATCACGCAGCTTCAGCCTCACGCCAGCGTAGCTCGCTCACCTGTCAAGTATGCACAGGGTTTTGGTGGCGCTTTCTGCCCCGAGGACCATGGTCACTAGAGGGCGGTTCTGTCAGCAAGGACACGGTGTGGTGAGTTTCTCAGTAGAGGATTTTCTCCAGCTGCAGCCGAGCGATTTCCACATGCAGGTACAGTCTGGAAACTCGGAGTTCCATCCTGGCGAGCAGCTTCTTTTCTTTCACAAACCTCTCTCCTTGGAAAAGCCTCATTCTGTCGTGAGTGAGAGGTTGTTAAGAACAAATGCCCGTTTATATCAGCAGCATCGTGACGCTTGCGGATCATGTCAAGCGTGCGAAGCTGTGTGTAAAGTTGGGAGGTTGCCTTAGTCACATTCACAGTGTCAGCGAGTGCTTCCCGGGCACCGCGCCCCGATGCCTGTAGTGTGACTGAGGCTATTATTTGACTGTAACTTATATGTTAAATGAAGCAATAAAAAAAGACAAATGGGCATATTTAAATCTAGAATGGGAGTCAAGGTTGATTTTTTCAAGTGGTCTATTATGCACTCAACTCGTCAAACAATACTAGTTTCCTTTTTTTAACATCTATGTAAATCGAGGGACCCGTCCTCTAAGAACCAGAAGGGCTGTAGGATTCCAGCTGTGTTTTGTGTCTACAGAGGCTGTGGTGGCAGGTTTGTCAGTGCAGGGCGCAGCCTGGGGAGCAGTTGATGTCCCATCCCTCCCTCCCTCCCCTGGGCGAGGTGAGGCGTGTGGCCGCATGGCCTCGTTTCCTCTCAGTGCCGTCGGGAACTTAGGATGGGCAGTGGGTCCGAAAGGGTGGTGTGCACAGCTTGGCCACGCCGCGCAGGCGCCTGGTCAGCAGGCTGCTTGCTGTCTGGGGTCCGTCAAGGTAGCAGCGTTTCTGCACAGACTAGTGCATTCTTACCTGAGTCAGCTTCCTGCACTGACCCTCGCTGCACCTGGGCATCATGCTGTAGACGGTGTGTGTAGTCACCTTCAGGCCAGGGCCGCGTGCCCCTTCCGTATTCCACCACAGGGTGGTGGGTCACGGGTCCCATCTCTCGTGGGGTCCTTTCTAATCAGCACATTTCCAGGCATCAAAAGAGATCAGCACTCACGAAAGGGCTGGAGTTTCTCCAAGGATCGCCCTACACTGTGGCCAGTGGTTTGTGCCTCGAGGGCCGACACAGACAGGGACGCAGGGGCGAGAGAGTCCCGGGGTGGCTCTGCACGCAGGCGGCCGTGCCGCGAGGCTCATCACCTAATCTCGCCTTGTGCTACTCTCTAAGGAAGACGCCATCTCCCCAAGCGACCAGACCCTCTTCCCTGGCGTGGACTGGCTGATCGGCAACCACTGTGACGAGCTCACCCCCTGGGTCCCAGTCATTGCAGCCAGGTGAGGAGGCGCCGGCAAGGGTGGGATGTCTTGCTCGTCACTCGCTGTCCAGGGCGGACACTGCCAGCGGCGTGGCTGTTGAGCACTTGAAGTGTGGCAGGCTCAGACTGTAGACATGGTGTTTATTGGGTATATGGGTTAAGTTTAAAATAAGTTCCACCTATTTTATTTTTTTAGTACAGCTACCAGAAAATAGGAAATTACATGTGTGATTCACTCTTCTGTTGGCCGGAAATAAAAACCATGTTTATTTCTACAGTGTTTATGTCAGTGTTTAAAGGTACATCTTTGGGGAAATTTTTTTCTGATTAAGAGAAGTGTTTCTCTGCAGAGGAAAAACCTGTGAGCAGGCCGCCTGCAGGAGCAGCATCCCCTCTGGGGCTCCCTGTGGCTGTCACTGGCACCACGACCTGCCTCCGTGTCACCACCAGGACTCCTTGATCTGAGCTCTGTGTGTCACTCCAGCTCTTGCCAAAGAGCATCATCCCAGGGTGGAGTCTGCATCCAGCTCTTCTGTATCCATCTCTGAGTTTCTACTTCATAATTTAAAACTCAAACTTCACAAATCTCTAAGTCTCATAAAGTTTAGAAGACAGTTTCCAAAACTAACTGGGTGGGAATTTACTTTTTGTAAATAATTAGATTTACATGCTACCAAAAGGATGTGCTGTGCCACGAGGCTCTTGGAAGCTCCGCCGGGGAGGCTGCGATTCATTCTCATAACCACACTGCACAGGACCAGGCATCCTCACGTTGCCCGGTTCCCTCACCACACAGCCTTCCACCACTTCCGGGCAAGCCTGCTCAAGCCTGCCCGTGTGCTCGGACTCTTCCAGGTCTTCCTACGGCTGCCGGTTCTTCGTGCTGCCCTGCTGCTTCTTCGACTTCGCCGGCAGGTACCGCCGCAGGCAGAGCAGGAAGACGCAGTACCGCGAGTACCTGGACTTCATCCAGGAGGTGGGCCAGGCCTGTGGCTTCCACATGGAGGAAGACTGCCTTCGGATCCCGTCTACCAAGCGGGTACGGCTCGGGGCGTCCACGGCTGCAAGGAGGCCTGGGGCCAGGTGCAGAATCACTCTTGGAGTTTGCACCTGCCATTCCCTCACCTGTCGTCGGGTGTGCTGAAGGTCGCTTGGTTTCTCTGAGCCTCGGTGTCATCATGTCTAGATGGCTTGGGGACCCATGCCAGAGTGGGTGTGAGCGTGGCACACTCGTAAGATGTCTGCTAGGGTGAAAACGCATGTGTCAGATGCTGCTCTGCTCCTGATGCAGAGAAGCAGAGGTCACACAAGCTGGGTGGCAGAGTGGGTCACGAAGAGAGGCCCTGATGTAGATCGCGTTTCTTCTGTTGCCTGCCTCCTGACTCTGGCTAAGGCCTGGCTGGGGTGCAGGAGGCCCTGCAGCTCTGCTGAGGAGAGCGGTTCGCGTGCACAGACACCTCTCTGCGGCAGTGTCAGTGCTGCCCTCCCATGGCATGGGGCCTCGGGAGGGTGGACACCAGGGACGTGTTCTGAGCAGTGTGTGGCCACTACACTCAGGGATGTGGGGTCCAGGCAGGGTGGACACCAGCGTTGTGTTCCAGGTAGGATGTGGCCACTGTACTCAGTGATGTGAACTAGGTTGACGTCCTCCCGGGAGAGCTCTGAGGATCCGTATGGTGCGTTGACCGTGGACCTTTACTGCTGGTTATTTCAGGGCTGTGGGTATAGCTCTGCAGTAGAGATTGCTCAGCTACCATAGGCCAGGCCCTGGGTTCATCTCAGCGCTGGAAGAAAAAAAGGTGGTTTTTTTCATAACACATCTCCGAAAGTTTTGTGTAAGCTGTACCCCCAAACAGGAGAATTCCACAGAGAACATTGGCAGGCCACTGAGATGGCTAAAACACTTACTTGCTCTCTGCAAATGCAGGTCTGCCTCATCGGGAAATCCAGGACCTACCCGCCTGCTGATGAAGTCGCCGTGGATGAGCGGAGAACTCAGTACATTCACAGCAGGCAGGGCCTACCTGTTGGGGAGCACCTGTCTCCTGCTCCCCAGGCCACCGCCAGCAGTGCCGATCACCCAGAGGGCAAGAGAGCCTTGGGCACTGGGGCTCAGTGTGACCTTGAGGCCCCCACTCCTGAATGTGGACTCTGGCTGCCTGGATTCCAGCCTCGAGAAAAGGCCGAGCGCGTGAGGAACTGTGCCACCCTCCCTCGGGACTTTATCGACCAAGTGGTTTTGCAAGTGGCCAATTTGTTGTTAGGCCGAAAGAAGTTAAACGCCGGAAGTCCTCAGGGGGAGACTTCGAAGACCTGGAATGGAGGAGGTAGGCTATGCCTGGCTGTGTCACCAGCAGACACACCTGTGCTGGAGAAGACCCTGGTAGTGACCAGAGAAATGAGTGTATAGGACTCAAGGCTCAGGGAGGAAGCTGAGACTGGGGGTCAGAGGCCAGGCCGCTCATTTGCAATCTGTAGAAGTTATGCAGCCAGAAAACACGTTCCTGGATGCCAGGAAAGTGCCCTTAGCTTTGAATACATGACCAGATTTGGAAATATAATTTGATAATGTAATTCTCCATGAAATCCCCAAAATGCAAGAATCTGTTCTGATGAAAGGGAACAGCTGAATCTGATTGTTCTCATGGGCTGATGAATGGTATTTAGTGACAGGGCTAGACGAGTTGCTGTTACACTTACTAAGAAGTTGCTTTTGGAGCTTCAAAACCTTCCCTGGGGCTCTTCAAGGAGCTCAGCTTCTTCTGGGAGAGACGCTAGAGCTGTGGGCTTGGCCGGCAGGGGGCAGTGTGGCACCGTCTGCGGAGTGGAGTGACTAGGAGAGCACAGCGCAGGCCGCTGAGGTGGTAGCAGTGGTCCCTTCCTTCCCCAGCCTCTTCACCCTCATCTGTGACTTTAGGGTCCACTTTCCTCCCTCTTCTCACCCTGTCTCATCTCGAGCATGCGTGACAACAGAGCCACTGCGTGTCTCCCTCTGGAGATAATCCAGACCTGTAGGCCTCTGGTCAGAAGCCCGCGGGGGCCCAGCCATTCGACCAGAGTGGCCGTAGCTTGGGGCAGGTCAGGCAGTGGGACTGAGACCGGCCACCGGGTCCCCTGGGCTCCAGGAGCTGGGACAGTGAGTGGGTCTGTAAGTCCTGATGCAGGAGTGGAGATTCCTGGTGCACTTTGACCTTCCTGGTCTCAGGCAGTGATGTGAGTAGGGGAAATGCCGGCCAGGGACAGGAAGCCCTTCCGTGAGCGAAGACTCAGGACAGAGGTGGCTCTGAGTAGTGGTCCTGTCCTGTCCTGCCCGTCCCCGGTGAGCCTGCAGGTCTCCAGCTGCCTCTTGCTGGGTGATCCTGCTCCACAGGATGAGGTGGCCTCCAGGGCCTGTGGTCACTGCATTCCCCATCCTCACCACCCCACCCCACCTGCCCTCAGGCCCAGGACCTCCAGGCCTTTCCCTGTGCAGGACACTTCTGGGACAGAGTGGAGAGAGTCCCTGCCTCAGGAGGCAGGTCGTGCTGTGACAGTATGCAGTCTCCTCTGAACACCCCAGCGGCTCCCAGAACAGCTCAGGGGCAGTGGCAAGGTGGCTGGGAGGGCAGACTGGGCTTTGTCGGGGTCTTAGCCATGAGGACAGGAATAGCTGCCCTCGGCCTGGGCTGGCCAGAAGCAGGGACCTGCATCCCTGACAGGTGTGGCTGCTGCGCTCTGGTCCACAGCTTACCTGCGGCCAGGTGGGAGGGCGCAGGTGAGGTGTGAGGTGCTCTGCTCTCCCTGCAGGCAGGAGGTCTTTGGCAGATGCGCACAGGAAGACCACCCTCCATCCCACATTTAGTTGGAGATTTTGGTAATAAACTGACCTCCCTGCCACCAGGTTCTGTGATTAGGGAGCTGGACAGGAATGCAGGTTCTAAAAGCAGAAGTTGCCAATGGAAGAGACTATCCCCGGGCAACTGTGGTCCTCACACCTCATGGCCTGACCCTTTGCCTCCTGCCCTGGCTGCCTGGAGCAGCCGCTGTCCCCTCGTGGGCCACCGGCAGGCTCTGCCAATGCCCCATGATGACCAACCTGCACAGCAGGCGGAAATGCACTGTGTCTGCAGCTCGGGTGATGCTGTGGTCGTCCCGATGTGAGCTGTGGATTCGTTAAAGGTGCCAGTCCACCTGCTGCACACCGGGGGTATCGGAGTCCTCCTGCTGCGCACCGGGGGTATTGAAGTTGCAGAACCAGAGGCCAGGCTGGGCTTTGTGAGGTTTGGTGGAGCTGCCCAGTCAAAGGCCTGTAACACTTCCAACAGAGAGCCTGTCCTTGGCAGAAGTGGCCCAGCAGCTGGACAGGGCGAGCCTGCAGAGGCTGAAGCGGGAGTGTGGAGGCCTGCAGACACTGCTGCGCAACAGCCACCAGGTGTTCCAAGGTGAGAGACAGTCACCACAGGGTCCCCGCGCGTGCTGTGGCCCCACCCTCATCCCTGCCCTTTTGCCCAGCAAAATGGTTTATTTTCGGGGCACTGAGATCTTCAGAAGAACCTGGAAGATGGACCGAGTCCTCTGTGCCTGCCCCAGCCTTGTCCCTCGGGGCTGGCCATGGCCAGCCTGTCCTCTTGCACCCTCTCAGCCCCTAGTGCACCCCACGCCCAGCTCAACCCGCTCCGGTCCAGGGTGCACCCACCCACTGACACTTCCGCTTGCCTTTTCACACGGAGCAGGTCGGAAGGCCTGGTGGCAGTGTCTTATGTCACTCAGAGATCTTGCTGGGGTTGGGGTCCGCCACTTTGTCTTTGGTCACCTGCAAGTGATGCTACCAGAGCTGCATCCGTGTGGAGCTGGGAAGTCTGAGGCTGGAGACACCTCGCAGTGGAGCGAGACGAGGCTCTATGCCTGCAAGGGTGCCTGGGACTCCAGGACTGCTGTGCAGGTGCAAGGGCCGTGCCCTGGGCAGTCACAGTGTCTGCCGAGGACCCCGAAGCTACACAATTCTGTTATTTTGTGAGCTTTCAGGCACCATCGAGGCAGAGAGAACTCCGGGGTCTGTGTCCTCTCCCCGTGGCCTCTGGCACGCCGTGCCTGCTTCCGGGAGCTCCGTTTCCCTTTTGCTTGTGGAAGTGTTTTAACACAAACCCCCCAGGTTCACCCCTGTGCACTTCCGGTGCACCTATAGAAACAGTAGTGTCTTCTCGGCCACCACTTTGCCTTAAGTCTGAGTCACCATGCGCAGGCATGTGCAGCCTGGTCTGGCCTGTGCTTGAGAGCCCTTGAGTCGGGCAGCGATGCTCGGGCTCCGGCTGCAGGGCAGAAGTCGTGGTGAAACTGGCCAGGGAGGATGGGGCCTCTGGTGCAAGGGCTGGAGCCCAGCTGAGGGGGGCTGTCCGCAGGACCCACCCCAGCCCAGCCCCAGGAGGGGTTGTGTGCACTGCTGTGTGCAGCCTTTGTAGTGCTGGGCCGGATTTCAGGTGACACATCTCCTGAGCAGGCTGCACTGAGCCCCTGGCTCTACCTGCCTATGTGCCAGGGCTGGGTGGATCCCCCAAGGCCTCTGCACTGTGGCCAGACGGGTGGTCAGGCCGCCCCTGGGGAGGCAGGGCTGGGAACCCGTGGGCAGTGGAAGGGCAGCTCTGCACACCTCAGCCTGCGGACCTGAGACCTGAGGGTCAGTGCTGCCCGAGCCTCTTCCCTGTCCTCCCGCGTGTCCCGGCCTGGCAGGGATGGGGCTGTGGATGTGGCCGCAGCCTGCGTCTGGGTGTGCAGGCCGAGCGAGGCCGCCTGGGAGGAGCCGCTGAGCTGGGCGGCCATGCCCGGAACTCACTCTCCATCCACAAAGCTTTGATCAGTTACAGTGCTTGCTGAGCCCCGGGGCCTCTCTTCTTTCTGCTTTCCCAGCACATTTCTGGCTTTGATTTTGTGAAGAGCATCTTTTCCTTCCATTATAAACATGCATGTGTGTGATCACTTCTCTGCAGGGCGCACGCTGGGGTGGGATTGGTTTTGGAGCCGCTTCTGAGTAGGAGGGCCGAGTAAACACTCCTGGGCACGCAGAAAGTATGTACCAAAGCTGGGCCTTATCGCTGACCCAGTCTGAGGTTTGCTTTTGTTTTTTAAACTAACTTGGCTGTTCCCGAGGAACACTTGGGAGGGCGAGGAAGGAGGAGTGTTTGCAGCAACATTGCTGTGTCCTTGAATGCTGGGGCTGTGGCACCAGATCCTGAGGTCTGGGTGTGGGGCCCGGCTAAGTCGGCACTAGCCTCAACCACACTCTGGGTGAAGCGGGCTCCCCATCACCACATGTGGCACGGCTCAGCAGGGAGGGACACAGGCTCAAGGTCTCAGTGAGTGGAGAGGCCGGAGATGGCCCAGGCCATGGCTGTCCCCAGGCCTGGCACTCCTGAGGATGTTGGGAGGTGCCACGTGTCTGTGTGAGGGACAGCCGATAGCAGCGAGCGAGTAGGTCGCAGTTTGTTCCTGCGATCCCGTTTTCAAATTTGGAGCATGTTCCCACAGGAGCAGAGCCTGTGGGTGGTCTGACTGGGAGCTGGCTCCCACGTGTCCCCGGAGTCCACCCTGCTGGCACCCAGCACTTTCTGCCCGAGCTGTTTGTTGTTAGGAGGCTGGCAGGGAGATGCCCTGAGTCCAGGGTGTAGATGGGAGCATTGGCAGCGCTCTCAGGTCCTTCTGTCCACTTTGTCGCTCGTGCCCACTGCCAGGCTTCAAAGTCCCCCAGACCCCTTTACCCTGGAGCCTGCAGGCCACTCAGGGTCACGGCCAGGAGGATCTGGCTGCTGCCTGCCGCCATCCTGTGGGGAGGGCCCTGGCTGGCCTTGCCGGTGTGGGGGCTGGTGGGTGTGCTCGACCCCAAGGAGTCCCCTGAACACATGTTGGGGCTCTGAGCCCTGATAGCCAGCTGTGCTCTGGTGCCGATGCAGGCCCTTCTGGGGGGCTTCTGAAGCAGCCCGACCAGGGTCAGGTGAGGGAGAACAAGCCCTGGTTTGCAGGGAGGCACCGCAGAGGCTCCGGGCCGTTCCTGCAGATGGACCCTCCCTGCTGCCCCTCGCGACAGAGTGACGCCTCTCTCTGACTCCTTTCTGTGTTCTGAGGGGAAAGATTGAAGCCAGCTTGCAGCTCTGCTTGCTACTCTGAGGGTGCAGTGGCCGCCAGGGCCAGGCACAGCGAGGCCCTCATCCCCATACCTTCCTGTGGGGGCCGCGTGGCAGCCACCAGGGAAACCAGGCGGGTTGCTTGCTTTGGCTGCCTTTCCCGTGGTGCTGTTGGCTTCACAGCGTGAAACGCCAAGGGAGGCCCGGGGGCCTCAGCCTGACGGGCCCTCCTGGCTGGAGCTGGCTGCTCTGTTCCCCGCCCCAGCTTCAAGGTCAGCCGCCCTCACAGGTCCCTGTCCTGCCGCCCGTCAGCCTGCAGGCCAGCGTCTACAGTGCGGCTCCGCAGCCCCCTCGTGCTTCCAGGGCTGTCTCTGTCACTGCTGTGGGGCTCGAGTGGTAGACCTGTGTGGGCCCAGCACACCCCATGCCACCAGGGGGACCTTCCCTCCACCTCTCTCCTTCGCTTTTGATGCTGAGACGTCAAGACTAGCGCCTGGCACAGTTCTCCCCGTGTGTGAGTCTCGGTGGGCCATGGACCAGAGCCTGCAAATGTGGTGGCCCCAGGTCTGCCAGCTCGCCTGGAGGGGATCATGCTGCCTTGCTCCACGTGGGGTTCCCTGGGCAACATCTTCTTTCTCACCTCCTCGGGTCCCCACTTGCCCAGGCCTCTCTGGCCCCCTCTACTGATCCCCCAGTCCCTCCATCGCCAGCGGGCTGGCCCTGGCCTGTGTCCGTCTTCCACGCATTGGGCAGACATGTAACCAATCCCAGTGAGTAGGCCGACCTCCTGGCCATGTCTTCTTTGTTCCACGTCTCAGTTCTGGATGGCCGAGTCCACATTCGTGACTGGCGGCGGGAGCTGCAGGGGGAGAAGTGGCTGGAGACCAAGCGGGGACCAAGTGCGGAGGCCTTCAAGACTCGACTCTGCTGGTTCTTCACTCACCACCCGGATGGCTGTGTGCTGCCTTCCACGAGCTGCCCATTCGCCCACGGGCCTGGGGAGCTGCGGCCACCCCGGCCGCCCAAGAAGAGGCAGGCACTGTGAGCTGCCCCTCCATGGGGCCAGACCCCCCCCCCAGGTCGCCGACCGCCCCCACGCAGGAGCCAGACGCCTCAGGACACTGCTCCTCAACGCGGTAGCCTTTTGGTGCTCCCAAGGGACTTGGAGCAGAGCCCACTCAGGTCCTGCCGGGCCGCCGGCCTCCCAGGGCCCTGCCGGACCAGGTGAGGCTCAGCCGGGGCCGTCCCCAGAGGCCCCAAGAGCAGGACGGGCCCGAAGCTCCTCCCGTGGCTGTGCTGGGGCATCGAGCTCATCAGCAGCCCCTAACCGTGCCCCCTCCCTGCGAGTTCAGGGCCCAGGGCTGTGGCCACAGTTTTGTCGGCTCCTTCCGGAAGAAGTGCTGTGCGTCTCTGTTTAAAACCATTTCCACCATTTTGTGCAAGAGCTCGCACTCATCACACTGCTGGCTGGCTCTGTCCCAGGCCTCCCCGCGGGTGCGTGTCTGTCCCTGGCGGGGGCGGGCTCCGTGTCACTCCCGTGAGTGAAGGACTCCCCGGGGCTCTCTAGGTGGGCACCTGCAGGCATAGCAGGGCCCGCCCTGTGGGGAAGGCGCTGAGCCTGCCTGAGTGCCTGCCTCCCTGGCGAGGCCGCAGCTCTGCGGTGCCCCGAGTGCTGCTCCCCTGCCTGGCCAGTTCCAGCACGTCCAGGTCAGGACTTAAGAGCAGCTGATGGGGCCACGCTCACTGTGTGCCGGGGTGGCGAGTGTCCTGCAGGGAGGCTGGGGACGCTGCAGAGAGCCCAGCCTCACTGTCCTGCCTCACGCAGATGAGAAGGCAGAGACAGGTGAGTCACCTGCCCAGGCCACACAGTAACCTGCAGCACCTGTGCTGGAGGACGGGGCAGGAGCCAGAGAAAGGGGGCCCGGCCCGCGTCCTTGAGTGGCAGGCACAGGGGTATCACCAAGCTGCCGTGGGCTGCCCCTGGCAATGCCACCAGGGTTGGGGAGGGGCTGTCAGTGTAGAAGTAGTTTCAGCAGCAGAGGCTGAAGCAGAGGGATCTCTCCCAGTCTCTGCTTCCCCGGGAACTCCCGGTGCTCCCCATTGTTTCTTCAGCAGCCTGGCCCGGCTTTGAGTTGGCTAAGAGCAAAGCTGCTGCCCATGCCGGGCAGAGAGACCTTGCTCAAGGCCAGCCGGCCCCCAGCCAGGGCGCGGTGCCACCTCCACGCCTGCTTGACCTCATTTAGCCTTGGGCTCTGGCTCTGCAGATGCTGGGGTCCCCGCGTGACCCGGCAGGTCCTTTCCCTCCCTGCCCAGGACGGGCACGCCGGCCAAGTGCTGCGTGTGCGCTTTCCCAGTGGGGTGGGAAGGAGGCGCCGGCCGACTGGGCGGCTCTGCAGAGGCCCAGCCCATGTGTGCAGGGTTTGGAGCCATTTGGAGCAGGGACGAAACAGCCACGTGCCCCAGCCTCCAAGTGGAAATGGCTGTTCGGCTGGCTGGCTCGGCTGACCAGCCCATCCCTCTGTCCTGGGCCCTCGGGGACCCTCTGAGACAGCTGGGTGGGCGCCCCTTGGCCTGGCCAAGGACGAGCTTCCTTCCCCTCCAGAACCCATCTGGCGTGGGGTTGTGGAGTCGGCCTGCGGCTGGCGGCACCCAGCCACCTGTGACTGTGCCAGCTTCCCGCCTGCCTGGCCCACACCCTCCCACGAGCCCCGTGGGGTCTCAGAAGCGCAGCCGGCTCCAGGCAGCCAGCCCGGCCCCACAGGGTGCCCGCGCTCAGGCAGGTGGCCCCCGGGACAGCAGGGGAAGAGGAGCCCGCTGGGGGCAGGGTGGTGGGCAGTGATTGAGCCTGCTGAGGGTGCTGCACCCAGAGAGTGTGGAAACCCCCAGAGGCGTACCTGCCTGGAGGGCTCAGGCTCTGAGCCCCTGAGGCACCTGGACGCCTCCTCCTTCCCCCTTCTCTGTTATTTCCCTTTCCCCTCTCCTTGTTCCTCCACGGTCAGTCGCGTTGGTGTCCACAGAGCCAGTGCCCGAAGGTCAGGAGTAAGAGTCGACGTCAGTTAGCGGTGTGGGTAAACAGGCACCATTCAAAGGCCGAAAGCAACGTGGAGGTGCAGGTCTGTGATCCCAGCTCCTCGGGGACTGAGCAGGAGGGTTACAAGTTTAAGGCCAGCCTGTGCAACTTAGGAATAACCTAGCTCAAAAAAAAAGTGCCCGTGGTCGGTTTACAGACTTCTGTGGACAGTGACCAGAGATGTGACACTGGAGGCAGGCTCTGTAGGGCAGCGGTGTCCCCTGGGGGGGAGGACTCAAACAGGCTCTCAGAAGCTGTTCTGAGAACTGAGGGATTGGGTTCCTGGCACCGTGGGGACCGAGTCATGCTCAGACTCAGAGGACCCTGTGGCCCTCGAAACACGCTTTTTAGAGGCCCCCTGGATCCTGGGAGCTGGGGGACCACTCACCCGTCCACCCAGCTTGCTTTCCACCTGTCCGTTCACCCACAAACCACCCATTTATCTACCCAGCCCACCATCTACTCTTCCATCCCAGCATGCCTACTTCATGTTTCAGGTGCTGCACTGGGTCTGGAAATCCATCTCTTGGTACATGGGCTTGTGTATGTCGTCACAAACCTGTGTGTTTAATTGTAGGGCCTTTTGCTGTTGAGACTCAACCCTTTGCTGTCAGCACTGCTTGAGCAGGCCCTGTGAGGTGGTTGTAGCAGAGAGGGAAGATGGATGTATAATGGGGGAGCAAGAACAGTCTGGAACCGACAAGGACCCCTGAGCCCCAGCCAGCCCAATTCTCATGCCTCTGGCCGTATCCTGTAGTTGCTGGCCCTTGTTAGTCACCCAGGATGAGAGAGGCAGGGGACCAGGAAGAAGGATCTCGCAGCTGGCCAGCCTGACCCCTGTCTGCTGGGGGAGCCACAGGGCTGCCGTTCCCCTCCTGTCATCCAGACGCCCTCCAGCCTCCACTGCTGACCTGTCCCAGCACTGACTTTGCTCCCAAGGGATCCAGCTCCCTGGCACTTCAGACGGAGGGACAGCCCTGGCCTGTCCTGCTTTCTCATCCTCCTGAGAGGACCCAGTATGGGGTATCTTGGTCCTCCTTGGGACTGGGGGAGGCCTGGCATGGGACAGAGTCACCGCCACCCTGTCCAGCTCCTATCTGTCCCTCTCCTGTGGGGCTCCCACACAGCCCTCCCAGGGCCACAGTCAGCTCCCTGGACAGGCCCTGGGCAGTGCAGTTGTCAGAGTGGATGGTGGCTTGTCATCCTCCCCTGTGCAGTGTGTGGGGCCCTCTTCCTAAGATGCCCTCCATTCTTCCTGTTCTACCTCAACTCCTCCCCCGTGACACCTCTGCCGATCGCCCAGTCACCTGGCCAGGGTCACAGATCTCCCTGGTTGTGCACACTGGGATGGTGGCCCTGCCACAGGCGGCCTTCTGCTGGGCCCAGATGTCTGGGCACTGAGTTTCTTTCCCACCATGGAACTTAACATGTTGCCACTGGCACATAGTAGGGCTTCAGGTGACATGACTCTGCCCCGTTCTCCTTTCGGGTGGCCAGCAGGTGCTCACACTACCATTTCTGCAGGCAGCCTTTGAGCAGTGTGACTGGAAGGCCATCTCTCCAGGCTCCTGCCTCCCCACCACCTTGGTGCCAGAGGAGGGACCCAATCTTCACAGGAGTGTTGGGGCCAGAGGTACGGAAGGGAGAGCCTGCTCGCAGGTGGGCCGTGTGCCTAGGGCAGGGCTGCTCCCCAGCTGACGGTGCTGAGCTTGGGGCTCACCGGCCACTTACGTCACAGGGCGGCGTGGCCAGGACAGTGCAGTGTGGTGACCGGCTGAGCCAAGGACCTTATATCCTGGTGCTGATGAGAGCGGCACCTGCCCTGGGCAAAGAGGGTCCTTCTGACTGGGGTCACTGGAGCAGCTGGATGTCCTTAGGGGCACGTGACCCTGGGTCCGTAACTTACATGCACCCCAACTCACTCCCAGGCACATCGAGATCTAAATGTGACAGTAAAGCGATGACTTTCAGCAGAAAAACAACAGTATCTTCATGACTTGGGTAGGCAGTGTCCTCCGCAGGACACGTGGTCACATCAGAAAGGTCAAGATTGGTAAGTCGGACTCAGCCTGGATAGGAAGACAGGTGAGCCACAGGGAGGGAGGCCTCAGCGATGTGGACTGTGGACTCCTGGACTATGCAATGAACAACCGCAAATCAATGGGGAAAAGGTAGATAAACCATAAAAGAGGAAGGAGCTTAAAAATGCTTCATGAGAGAACACTCAGATGACCAACAAACATGAACAAGTGAGCCAGCTTTGCCAGTTGCCAGGAAGCTGGGCCTGGTGGCGCACGCCTGTAATCTCAGCACTCAGGTGGCTGAGGCAGGAGGATCACTGTGAGTTCGAGGCCAGCCTGGGCTCCATACTGAGTTCAAACCTAGCCTGAATTACAGAGTGAGAGCCTGTCTCAAGAAAACCAGAAAACAAAACCTGGTTGCCAGAAAAATGGCAGACTGAGGCCACAGTGTGATGTCAGGGCACCCCACCAGCACCGAGACACACCAGACACGACTATGAGGTCATTGCCGGTGTGGGAAGAAATTGGCTCGAGCCATAGAAACTTGGTTTGAACCAAACCTTTGTGCTGGCATCAGCCATTCTGTGACCCCATGCTGTCACCCCTGGCTGAGCGTCCAGTGGAAACGCACGCCTCCCCCACCCACTCAGCAGGTAGGGACAGTCAGGACACGCCAGCCACCACCCCAAGCCTGTGGGAGCCCCGCGCTGCCCAACCCCGGCCATCTCCCTCTTGGCACTCCTGGTGATGGGGCAGAGACCCACAGGGGGTCTGGTGTCACCGTGCTGTGGTCACCACCAGGCATGAGTGGAGTCTAAGTAAGTGTCTAGAAAGTCACTGCACCAGGAGCCCGGGCAACCGCCTGTCCCGGTCCCCATTGCCTGCACCCGTAGCCGCTTTTCTAGCACCTGTGAGGAGCACACTGGGCTGGACCTGCAGGGTCCTCTTGGGCCTTCCTGACCCCGGTGCTCTGCTCCCCTTGACGGTGAGGACCGGCCCAGGTGCAGCCCCCTTCCAGGAGTCTGGGGTCCAGCAGGCTGTGGCCAAGGGTGTAGCGAGTGGTGTCAGACACACCTGCTGGCACGGCCCCGCCCACACACCTGAGAAACCTGGCTGCACGCATCCTGCCTCGCCCTGGGTGGGGCGGGTGCCAGCTCTCGGGGAAAGAGGTGGGCAGGGCAGCTATGGGGAGCCCTGGGCCAGGTGTGGGGGCGGTGTACCCCTGGGGTTCTCGGGCATGGGGACGGTGTGAGGAGCCCCGCCTCGCCCCACGGAACCCCCCCAAGCCTGTGCTGGGACCTCAAGGGGAGTCTGCGAGGCCAGGCCCTGGGCCAGTGCACGAAGCTGTGGCGTCCCCAGGGCTGCTGGGCTGCTTGGGCAGGAAGCCACATCAGCACCAGGCCTGCAGCCAGCCTTCCTGGCGCATGGAGCAGGAGGGCGGCGCTCTGGGAATGACTTTCGCTCCATAGCCAGAAAGGAAAAATGACTTCCAAGAACTGGGCTGCGAGTCTTTCTGCCAGGAAGGGAGGGAGGCGCCTTCTCCAGCCCCTCAAAAAAGTGGTGGGTGACTGCGCCTGTCCAGGCGTGGGCAGAGAGCTTGTGGCCTGTCCCCACCCAAGAGGGTGCAGGGCAGAGGGGCAGGGCTTGGGGAGTGGGGACTCCAGGGCTGAGGGCCCCCACATCGGGCACCGCAAACGGTGTCCCCTGAATGCCCACCTGCGAGAGACACGGGAGCTGCGAGTGCAGGGTGGCTGGGAGAGGCCAGAGGGTGCCCCCAAGACCTCAAGCCTGGCACAGAGGGGCCTGGGCCTCGGCGCCCTGCAGCTAGCCCTGACTGTCCCTGCAGCAACGGCCCAGATGGCAGGGTCTGGGCCCCCGGCTGCACCCCAGCCCCGTGGTTATACAGGCAGGAGACAGCAGGGGCATGGGGCTGTCGCACACCCAACCGACATCTTCTCGGGGGTTTCCCAGCAGTGACAGCCCTGGTGTAGGGCGGGACTGTACTGAGCATGCGTTCCACTTCCCCCAAACCCTTCTGCCCCAGCACTTTTCTGGCCAGGGGACCAGCCTGGCTGTCCTCCAAGAGGCTGCCCACAGTCGCCTGGGCCAGAACGAGACCAGAGGGCTTGGCCAGCACACGGCAGTTGGACCTCTCCTTCCCTCTGCGTGTCTGTGTGTGCGTGTATCTGTGTCCGTGTGTGCCCGTGTGTGTTCATGCCTGTGAGTACCTGTGTGTGTGTGTGTGTGTGTGCACGTGTGCGAGCCGCCCTCCCTCTGGGGGAGCAGAGCAGTGTCAGGGGTACTGGAGCCGTATTCCAGGAAGGCAGAGCCACCTCGCTGGACGCCCCACGCGGCTCGGCGCCCGGCTGCCTGCTGCAGGGAGGTCTGCTGTGAATGTGCGACACCTGCCACCCACCAGGAGGAGGACACGCACATCTCTCGCCCCAAGCTGGCCTGGTGGCCCGTGACCCTCCTGTCAGCCTCCCTCACTGCACAGAGTCTGCAGAGAGCACGTGGCTGGGAACGGTGGCTGGCGTGGCTGCCCGGTGTGGCCTCTGACTGTGAGTGAGCCCATGAACTACTATGCTGGGGCCTTGGGGGCCTCCTTTCCCCATCTGTAGAATGAGGTCGCTCAGCCTTGTTTAGGGAGGGTGCCCAGGCTCCTGCTGTGGGCTCGCGCTGGGGACAGAGTGAGCTGGGCGAGGCTCCAGGGGACAGGCTGGAGGGAAAACAGACTTGCAGGTTGGGCCAGTGAGGGGGCAGGGTCACTACCTGAGTGGATGCCAGGAAAGTTCCTTAGAGGGGAACAGATAGCTGGTGCTTACCCCTTTCACCACTTCCTTTACCTTCTAACCTGGAATGTAAATGTGCTGGTTGGAGCTCTGGCAGCCAGATTGTGACTTTGAAGATGGACCACCCCCCACACACATAAATGTTAAAACAGAAAGACAGTAGCTGGGGTCTTTGTTGACCAGGACAGTGTTCATGCCAGCCCTGGACTACACCTCCTGACATCTAGCTGGAAGGATAGAGCACTGGTGTCCACCAGGCACTGTGTCCTGTTTCTGTGTGCACTGCCATCCCTGACTGGGAATGTGGGCAGGGCGGTGCTGCCAGGAGGGGAAGAGACGGGATGCTCAGGTCGGGGACGAGGTGGGCAGCTGTGGTGAGCCTATCTCTGCTCTGGTGCCACCAGGCAGCATCCCAGCTGGGCCCAGGCACCAGCGTCAGGAGCAGCTGAGGGGAAGGCAAAGAAGTGTGCTGCTTGGGCCGGAAAGGTCTCCCAGGAAGACAGAGGGGAGCCGGCCGGGCCGGGAGCTAGGCGGTGGGGACTCTGCAGCATGAACCCCCCACGGAATGGCAGGCCCCCGGCAGGCCCCCAGCAGGCCCCTGGCTTCCTCGGTGTTCTACCAGAAGCCTCAGACAGAGTGTTGCAGACACTGCCCAGGCCCCGGAGACAACGGGGGCCACGCGAGGGTCGCTCACTGACACCCTAAGTGTTTTACACAAAGGTGTATTAAATTCCATGCAATAAGAAGTCAGTCTGATAATATATCATGATCAAGGCAGATTTATCAGGAATGCAAGGTTGGCCGAACTTTTAAAAATCAAAGTGAGTTACCATGTTAGTAAACTAAAAGCGGAAAAAACCACACAATCATCTCAATAGCTGTGAAAAGGTTTTGAAAAAAATCCAACGTCTTTCTCATTTTTTCTTTTTGGAGGAGTTTCTTTCTTTCTTTCTTTCTTTCTTTCTTTATTTATTTTTTGGTGCTGGGGATCGAACTCAGGGCCTTGTGCTTGCAAGGCGGGCACTCTAGCCACTGAGCTAAATCCCCAGCTGGAAGAGTTTCTTGAGACAGGGTCTCACTATGTGCTCTAGGCTGGCCTCGAACTCTTACATGATCCAGGCCGACTTTAAACTCTTGACGATCCTCCTGCCTCAGCCTCCGCAGTGCTTGGAGTACAGGCGTGTGCCACCTCGCCCAGCCGAACACCTTTCCTTATAAAAGCTCTCAGTTTGGGCTGGGGATTTAGCTCAGTGGTTAGAGTGCCTGCCTTGCAAGCACAAGGCCCCGAGTTCAATCCCCAGAACCAAAAAAAAAAAAAAAAAAAAAAAGCTCTCAGCTCTCTAGGGCAGAGGAACTTCCTCCACTTGATAAATGACATCTTCCCACACTTGCCTGGTACCAGCCCTAGTCAGGGAGACAGATGCCTCTCAGCGCAGGGACGGGATGTGAAGTCTGCACCCAGCGTGGCCACTAGACGCTGCCCGAGCTTCCGGCCAGTGGGGAGAGGTGATGGAACAACGTGGACAGACGCAGCCCGGGCGGAGCACCACTGTCTGCACTCCACACGACACGGAGTCTGCAGGAAATCGGGAAATCCAGAAAAAAGTTGCTGGAACCTGTGAGTGGGTTTGGCAAGGCTGCGGGACACGAGCGACATGGAGAAGTCCCGGCCACCAGCACAGTCTGCCTTTCTCTGAAGTGACAGGGACCATGTGCAGAGCCGGGAGGGAGGACACACCCGGCCCCATGAGGATCCCGGGTTCAGGGCCACCCTACACACAGGTGCAGCTGGCTTTTTTGTAAAAACGGACAAACTGATCCTAAAACTGTTTCCCCATATTGGAGATCAAACCCGGGGTGCTCCACCGCTGAGCCACCATCCCCAGTCAGTTGTTCTATTTTTCATTTTGAGACGGGGGTCTCACTAAATTGCTAAATTGCCTGGGCTGGCCCCGAATTTGTGATCCTCCTGCCTCAGCCTCCCAGGGTGCTGAGATTACAGGCATGCACCCCCACGTCTGGCTAAAGACTGCTCTGGCAGAGGAGGGCGGAGGGCCCGGGAGGATGCCCGGCCTGCTGCACAGGAGCAGCGACCGTGGCTGGGCGGCAGGTGACCCTGCACGGGTGCAGCCGCAGTGCTCTGAGTGCCCTTCTTGTCGTTGCAGTGGGGTGGGCGGGGCAGGGGCCCCTGCACCCTACCCAGGGCTGGGTCCTTAAGGGAGTGTCCCAACCCCTGGGCCCAGCCCCGCCCCTGCCAGGAGGGGCCCTTGTCCGCTGAGGGCGGGCTCAGCCTCCCCCTCTCCCGCCTTCCTCAGAACCGCGAGCGCCTGTACCTGGACGGTGGGCAACCTCTCCAGGTTTCCGGGCGTCCCGGGGAGGCTGCGGTGGCCGGAGCTGCCTGTGGTCTGCCCTGGTGGCCAGCATTAGGAAGCCAGTGTTGTTGCACTCCTGGCCTCTGCTTCTAAATCTAGCCTTTATTTATTTATTTTTAAATCCAACCTTTGTTTAATTTTTTTTTAATCCAACCTTTAAAAACATTAAAAAATAAGCCAGGCATGGTGGCATACATCTGTAATTCCAGTACTTGGGAGACTGAGGCAGGAGAATCTCTTCAAGTTCAAGACCAGCCTGGGCTACATAGTGAGTTCCAGACCAGCCTGGACTATGTATTGTCGAGATCTTATGTCAAAAAATAATAAAGAAATAAACAAGAAAAATGATGTAGTCATCCCCCCCCACTCATGGCGCATACATTCCAAGATACACTATTAGTGTGCTTATTTTGCAGGTGGGAAATCGAGGCATGGAGAGGTAAGTGGGTGAATGAGTGACTGGACAGTTTGGCCCCCAGCCACCTACTGCCGATGTGAAGAGAGGAATTTGGGGGCCTCTGTGTGCTTGCCAGTCTCAAGCCCCAGCAGCGTCTCCCACAGTGATGAGACCCAGGCCCAGGATCGGGTCGCACCTGGAGCCAGGCAGGTGGGGCTGTCACCAGCGACACAGGAGGGAGCGGGCAGCTTCTTGGGAGAGACGCTGGGTTAGTGTCGTGCTTTGCCATCTTTCCTTCTGCCGCAGCAGGGCAAAGCGAGCCCTGGTGTGACCTGTGGCCTCAGCGGTGTCCCTAGATCACAGGCAGGTGGGGCCAGGTGCCACCTCGGGCTGGACAGCATCCGTGCTGGGGCCAGTGCCCGTCCCCAGAGCCAGCTGCAGTCAGGCGGGGCCCGTCCTCCCACTGTCTGGGCTGAGTGGCTCCTCCGGGCGCCCCACTCCCGTCCCCAGGGACGCCCCTCCTAGCTGGCTAGCAGCGGCCCAGCGAGCCCGATGGGAGAAGAGGGACGGAGTGGGTGGCAGGGTCCTGGGGGAGCAACACTCAGGGTCACGAGCGGCAGAGGACAGCTTCTGGGGCACCAGGCCAGGAGAGGCAGCGGGACAGGAGGAAGACCCTTCTGAGAGGCTCAAGAATGTGCGGCGCAGGAGCTGTTTCCGGAGAAGTTCACGGGGGCACCGGTGGAATCCCAGGCATCCGGGCTGCGGAGGAAGTCCGCTGTGAGGGATGATGCTCTGCGCCAGACGGACGGCAGCAGGCTCTGTTCTCCTGGGGTGGGAGCTGTGGGAGCAGCCGACCAGGTGGCAGGGCACAGTCCTGGCTCTGCGGGTGGTGGGGAGGGCTGCGGGAGTGGGCAGGGACGGGGTGACCTCCTCTGGGCCTGCTCTGCACCCCCATAACCTGTTGCTGGGCGTGGCTGTCCCTGCCCTGTGTGGCCTCCCTGGGCAGCCAGGCCGGCTTGCCCCCTCTGACCCCCAGGTTCTGTGTGAACAACCCCACCCTGGGCTCCCATGGCCTCCTCCTTCCACCCAGGCAAGGCCCATCTGCAGTTCGGGCCTCACCAGCATGGGGCTGATGTCTGGGCAGATGTGGTGGGCAGGAAACATGAGCGCCAGGGGCACTAGGAGCAGATATTCACTCAACAGCTTACACAGTGGGTGTGAAGGTCACTTGCAAAAATGGGGTGGTGGGCTTTGCAACCTGCAAGTCTGGTGTATGTAGAAATATTTGTTATTAGAAGAAAATCCTAGCTGTATGCAGTGGTGTACACCTTTCACCCCAGCACTCAGAAAGGCTGAGGCAGGAGGATCTCAAGTTTGAGCCCAGCCTGGGCAATTTAGCAATTTAGCAAGACCCTGTCTCAAAAATTAAAAAACAAACAAACAAAAAAGACTGGGAATGCAGCTCAGCATGAAGGCCCTGGGTTTAACCCCCAGTACAGAAAGCAAAAAACAAAACAAAAAAAAAACCACCCTAAGCGGTGATTTTTTCCCCCTTTTTCTCAGCCTGGAGTCCTCAGGGTCTTTTTCCTGAGCCCAAGATTTTTAAAAAGTTTTCTTTTTTGAAGTTTGGATTTATTTTATCTTTTAGGCTGTGGTCGGCCCTCCTCTTGTGGGGGGCAGTTTTGAGTTCTACCCCGTGTACACCACAATCAGGAACAGAACCAGAGCTGCCCAGAAGACACACTCCAGGGCCTGCTCTCTGTTGCTGTTACCATGGCGACGGCCTGGCGGGCTCCTGGTTCCTGTGAGGGAGGAAGGGCTGGACGGTAGCAGCTGGGAGTGAGCGGCTCGCGGGGAAGGAGACGCACCGGCGCCCGGCCTGTGGGTGGAGGGTGCGAGATGCTGCCCTGGCCTGGGGCGCCGCCCGCTGGGTCTTCTGGAGAATGGCGGCTGACGAGATTGACAGGGCGCTGGGCCAGGAACGCGGCATCTGCCCGCCTGGCTCTCCCAGAATCGCGCTGTCCCAGTCCAGGTGCAGGAAGCTTCACCCAGCGCCAGGGGAAGGAGGTCCCCGCCTGGTTGGGACTGTGGGGTTTTCTGGGGCGGGCTCAGGGGTCTTTGTTTCTTTTATCTCTGCTTCCCGGTAGTAAGCTAGGACAAGGGTTGGGGGTTGGCCTGAGGTGTCATCCAGGTCCTGTAGCCTTCCTGTATTATCAACCTGGCTTTGCTGGCCTGAAGGTGTCAGTACATAGTGGGAGTCCTCAGACAGCCCTTCCAAGCGGCTGTCCCAGAGGGACTTGGAGGGGAGGCCAGGGCCGGCCCCTCCGCTCCACCCCGCGAGGGCCACAGGCTGCTGCCTCATCTTGGCGCCTTCCCTTCGGTGCCAAGACTGTTGTGAGCGCGCGTGCATGTGCACGTGTGTGCGTGTGTGTGTGTGTGTGTGTGTGTGTGTGTGTGTGTGTGTGGCCTGGTCCTCCCAGTGGGTTGGTTCCAGTTTCTGCCTTCTGCCAAGTTTGGGCCACTTCTAGCAGTTCGTTCTCTCCTCCAAGGTCTTTTCTGCGTCGCCCCTTCCTCCCCGCCCGGTCCCTGACCTGGTTCCTGGGGCCGGAGCCCTGGTTCTCCGCTACAGGAACCTTTAAGACTCCAACATTAGGGCTTTTATCATTTCCCATGGTATACACGTGTTTCCCTTTTTCTTTATGAATTGTGTTCTTATTGAGACGCAGTTCGCATAACGAAGTCCCCATCTGAATAGCTCGACCTGCCGAAGTTGGTGGCACTTAGCGGATCCACAGTGTGGTGCCACTTCACCAGTGATTCGAGGAGCCCTCTGCCACCCTGTGCCTCCCTCACCCCACCCCCAGGAACCTCATCGATTTCTGTCCCTTCAGCTCTGCCCCTCAGACTCTCGTAGAAACAGGGCGGTAGGGCACTTGGCCTTTGGTGGCCGGCTCCCGGCCCTCAGCCTGCTGCAAGCTCCCTCGGAGATGTAGCAGCCGGCAGAGCACCTCTCCTTCTCATGGGTGAGCAACATCCCGCTGTTCGCGTAGACCTCGTCTTACAGAGCCCACCATTAGCGGCTGGCTCTTGGGGTTGTTTCTGCCGTTTAGCTCTAACGGATCTACTGCTGTGAACACGTGCGTACAGGTGTTCCTGTGAACGTGTGTTTTCAACTCTTGAATTCAGCCATACGCCTCGGAGTGGGATTTCTAGCTCATGTGATAGCTGTAATTTTAACTTTGTGGAGAACTGTCAAGCTCTTTTTCAGAGCTTTAAATTTTAAATTCCCACCAGCAGTGTTTGAGCGCTCCAGTTCTCCTCCTGCCAGCTTTTATTCTCTGCTTTTACCTGGATCCATCCCAATGGGTGTGGAGTGTCGGCTCCTCGGGGTTCCCACTTACACCCCTAATAATGGATGCTAACGACACCGTACATCTGCCCGGGGTAAGGCCTGCTCAGCTCACCCCTGTGGGGTGCCTCAGCCACATCGCCGCCGGTGTTCAAGGCCATATGCTGGCTGAGCAGATCGTTAACTCCCATCAGGTAAGCAATGTACAAGGACTCCGCCCGCCCAACTAGATGGTCTGACCCTTGTCACGAGTCTTCTCCATTCCCAGTAGAGTGTCAAGGGTCCCTTTGGAGTACAAACACATGCATTTTATTGTGTGGTTCCCCTGACCACCAACCTTACAATCTTTACACACTGTTCACCAGTTTTACCCAGCAGGACTGTTTCTAACACCAATGGAGGGTGCTGGACCGTGTCGAAAATCTTACATCAGCACTCGGACAGTCTCTGCTGTGCTTAGACTTGAGATGGACAATAGACCCGCTGTGACCCGATGGTTGTGTTCTGGCAGTGACGCTGCTGGACCCTCCTACTGTTAAAATCAAATATAAAAATCTCAGCCTGTCACCCTGGGGGTGTGTGAAACCCTTCACTTTTCTGGATTCCTTGACTACTGGTAAATTCCTTTTACCACTCGTGCACCGGCCTCTCACATGCTGCACATTGGGTGGCAATTCCTTCATCTTTGATTGGGCCGTCTGTCTTATTTGTGAGTTGCGAGATTATCTGTATGTTCTGTACACTCGACCCTGGTTGTACGTGATATGCAGAATTCTTATGTCATTCCATATGTGGTTTCTCCACTTGCCCGAGAAAGTGTTTTGCAGCAAAACCTTTTACTTGGATGCAGCCCAGTTATCAGCTCCTTCTATTACTCATACTTTTGAGGTCATTCCTGAGAAACTGGCGCCTAATCTAGAGTCACAGAGATTCATAACTATGTTTCCTTTTAAGAGTTTTATGACTTTGGTTCTTATGTTTAGGTATTTAAGTTAATTTTCCTATATGGTGTGAGGTAGGGATCCAAATGCATTCTTTTTCCATCTGGATCACCTATTGTGCCATTTGTTTAAAAGGTGATCTTGGGGCCCTTGTTAAAAATCAGTCAGCCGGGTTGGGGATTTAGCTCAGTGGTAGAACACTTGCCTAGCAAACGCAAGGCCCTGAGTTAGATCCCCAGTGCCAAAAAAAAAAGAAAAAAAAAAGTTAAATACAAATCAGTCAGCTGCAGCTGTATGGTTTATCTTGGGACTCCTGATTCCACACCAGTCTGTACCTTTTGTCTTTGTGCCCATTGTCTTTACAGATGCACCTCATGGGAGGTTCTGAGACCAGGCTGTGGGCATCCTCCTACTTTGCTTTTCTTGGAAATCAAGCTATTTAGGTCCCTGCAGTTCCATACGAACTTCAAGACCAGGGTCCCATTTCTGCAGGCCAGGTGGTTGGGTTTGAACAGGCAAGTCACTGAGTCTGTGGACCAGAGTAGGACCATGGACATCCCGACAGTGTTGGCCTTCTAAACCCCAGCCCAGGTGTCTTCACACGTCTTCTTTCAGTCCCTTTACCTGTGTCTTGTGGTCCTCGGTGTATGAGTCTGTGCTTCTTGGCTTGGGTTCCCTGTGTACTTTGTCCTTTCTGGTGGTATTGATGGAGTTTAGCTCTTAATTCCTCTTGTGGACGCCCCATTGCCGATGTGTGTTCGTCTTGTGTTCAGCCTTAGTAGCTCTAACAGAGTTTTTGTGAATTCTTTAGAGTTTTCTCTATATAACACTGTGTCATTTGAAAACCAGGTGCGTATTGCTTCATCCTTTGTAGCCTGAGTATCTTTTATTTCCTTTTCTCGTCTGACAGCCCCAGCTGGACCGCTAGCCAGATGGCGCGCAGCAGTGTGCTGGGGACAGCTGCCTTGTCCTGGCCTCGGGGACACGCCTGGCCTTTCCTCGTGGGCACGGTGTCAGAAGCGCTTTCTGTGTTGAGAAAGTTTGAGTCTAGTTCCCGGAACGTTTTTGTCGTGAAAGGTCCCTGCTTTGTGCTCACAGCAGCCTCCTTTCTTCTGTTGCTCATCCTGGATGCTTTCTACTGCTCTGTCTTCGACATCACTCGAGAGTGCCCCGCCACTTCCATTCTGCTCCTGAGCCCGAGCAGTGAGTTATAGTTGTGGTTTCGAAGTCCTATAATTTTCATTTGGCTCTTATTATCTTCCATTTCTTTGCTGAAACGTCCTGTCACTTGTTTCAATGGTGCTCAGCATTTCTTTTCGGATTCCTTTTCCGATACAGTGCTTGTGTTAACGTTCCTGTCGGACCTGCCAACTTTGGTGTCCCCCGGTGCTGGCGGCTGCTGCTCATCTATTCCGGGGTGAGCTGAGTTTTCCTGGTTCTTTGCGAGCCAAGTTGTTTTGGACTGCGTCCTGGAGGCATGGCATGCAGCGGCATGAGACTTCATCCTGGGAGGACACTGGATGTTCCGGCAGCCCCAGTCGGGTTGTCCAGCTCACATTTCAGCCTCCGGGGGCGAAGTTGCTGCGACCGGTTCTGTTTCGGGTCTCGGCAGTGGCATCCCGATTGTCCTCCGTGGGCACCAGCGAGGGGCCGTCCGGCCCGAGCAGGCTCATCCCTTGTGGGGTTTTCAGGCTTCGGGGGGGATCGGCGTTCAGCTGGGGGTGAACCCCGGAGTTGAGAGACAGCTCGTGGGGTTAGGTTCCTGAGTTCCCCTCATGACGTCCTGATATTCTGGGTGCCGGGGGTCGACTCTCCAGTCTCCGGGCCTCTCGTTCCTGCTCTTCCAGGACTTCAGGAAGGTCCCTCCCAGTGTCACGGGCACCTAGGCCTCCCGTCAGCACGGCTGCCACCACGGGCCGAGCAGGTGCTGGATGCGGCTGTGCACGGCCTGCCCAGTCTCGTCCAGATGTGTGTGGACTGCGAAGGCCCAGCTCCTGGCCCCTCCTCGTGCACAGGGGCGACCTCACCGGCCACCTCAGTGGGGCAACCGCCCTCCCCCAGGCCCGGCTGGGTCATGGCAGCCATCGAGACGGGCGGTCTCACACTTCCCCATCGCCGAGAGGAAATACTCAACACTGACGGTTTAGGGGGGAGAGGTTCGTTTTGGCCCATGGTTCAGGGGAATTCGGTCTGCAGTCAGCTGGCGCCAGTGCAGGGATATCATGGCAGAAGGGGCTGCAGAGCACAGCTGCTCGCCTCACGGCAGCCGGGAAGCAAAGAGAGAAGGGAGGAGCTGGAGATAAGAACACTCTCATCCAGGTCACAGCTCCAGTGACCACCTCTAACCAGGCCCCGGTTCCTAACAGCATGTTTGCCACCAGCTCGCCCAAGGATAAGTCCACCAATGGACATAGCGCCCCACAATCCAGTCACCTTCCACACACCCGAGACCTCAGAGCATATGTTGTATCTAAGCTGTAGCACAGGCCTAGCCGGGGCTTGCTTGTCAGGCGTCCTCCGTGACTGTTTGCAGGCAGAGTTTCCTGTATCCGCCCCCACCCCCCTAGCACCCCAGGGCCTCTCTTTACTTCCGTGGGTCCCTGCCACCCCTCCCACCTGCCCCAGGCCCTTCTCTCTGCCCTACCATGTCCCTGGCACTCCATCAGACCTGACCACACCTTGTGTGCCTCCTCACTGTGTCTCCGCTGCAGCACTCAGTGTCTTAGTAATTTTCTCATTGCTGGGACACAACACTTGACACCCATAACTCTAAGGAGAAAAGTGTTATTTTGGCCCACAGTTTGTAGAGGTTTTCAGTCCTTAGTCGGCTGGCTCCAAGGGGGGATGGCAGGGCAGCATGGCAGAGGGGCCTGGCGGAGGGGAGTTGCTCACAGCATGGGGCACAGGAAGCAGAGAGAGAAGGGAGGAGAGGGAGGGAGATGAACCCTCCCAGTCCCCACCCCAGTGACGCCTTATCCCACCAGGCCCCGCCTCCTAATAGCAGTCAGCTGCGCACCCCACGGTCCTTTCAAAAGCCCCACCTATGAGTGCAGGAGGCTTTGTGGGACCTCTAGATAGAAACCATACCATTCACTAAACCATTGTTAGGGTAAAAGCTATTTTTCGACAAGGGCTGGGAGTCTTGAACGTTCCAGAGGAGAGAAAAGGTGACCATCCTCTGGCCATCCACAACAAGCCCTGCCCTTGCTGGGTGGCCCCCACCTGCCTGCCCTACAGTCCTCATGTTGTCCAAAATCAGTGTCTGCAGGGTCATATCACCCCTGAAGCTCTGGAGTGGGGTCCTTCCTGCCTCCTCCAGGTCTGGGTGGCTCCAGCCTGCTCGGCTTAAGGGTGCCGCGCTCCAGTCAGCCTTAGGTGCCCCTCAGCTGGAATGCCAGAAGCCACAGAAGCAGACACGGGGTGGAGAGGGACACACACCTCCCCCACCAGGACACCAAGGGCCGGGGAGAGCAGTGCTGTGGCCCCAGAGACACCTTCATTCTGTCCCTGCTCGGGGCAGATCCTCCCAAGCCCTTCCCTCTGTTTCTCTTGCTTCTCTTCCCTCCCTCTCCGGCCCCACTTCCTCTTCTCCCTCTGAATTTCCACCCTCCTGGCCCCTTCCCCCTTCTTTATTTCTCTTCTCTATGCCCTTCCAGGTATGACAAACCGGGGTCCAGTTCCCAGTCTTGCACTGGGGTGATGGTGGGGAGACAGCCTGCATGCCCACGGCCCCAGCCTCTGCCGCTGTCCCTTCCACCACCCCACAAGCCACCAAGTCACTGTGGTTTGGTGCCAGTGCAGGAGGCTTAGCTCGGATGAGGGCAGTGTACCCAGATGTGTGGGACTTGCTGGCTTGCATCTCAACTGCACACAAGTCACTGCCACGAAGTGTGACCATCAAAGGGTCTAACCTGGTCAGAAGCAAAGGAGCACGGAGTGCCCTCCTGCCACGCGGTGGGAGGGGCAGAAAGACAAGGTGGCTGTGAAGACACTGTCGCCCTGCATCCCATGCCCTGCAGCTTGGCTCCAGCCACAGAAGGGAGCCTCCGGGCCAGGTAGTCCACAGCCAGGGAGGCAAGCATGGTCAGCACCTGGGATTGTGCCACACCCCAAGGCCGCCCTGGCTTGGTGCCTCAGCCCCTGCCCTGGCCACCATCACTTTCTGCGCTTATGGACCCAGCCTGGCTCTAGGCCTCCAGACTGTGCTTGCTCGCCACTGCACCGGCCCACTTGGAGCTGAACAGGATAGAGCTGCCAGTGCCCGGCTGGGTGATGGCTGCTATCCCACCCTGCAGCTGCTGCTGAGCCTTGGAATCCTCGGGGACCTGGTCCCCAGGCCGCCTGCTGCTGCCCGCCGTTCACACCATTTCTCTGGTGGCCACCTCAGCTTCCTGGACTTTCCTCACCTCCCTCCAGCCCAGCCCCACCCCCAGTGCCACACTTCCTGCCTTCCCTGCCAGGCTGCACGAGTGACCACCGGTGCTGTGCACACACATGCACCTGTGTGTGCACCGAGTGAGGGCTGAGTGTCGGGGCTGTGGGGACTCCTGCCTGCCTGCGGACGTGGCTCTGGCATCTGGTGTGAAATCGTGCATGGAGAATGAGCCAGCCCCACTTACTCAGCCATGAAGCCAAGTTGGTTTACGGCCCTCGCTTCTATTTTCATGTAGTGTGCATGGACCTGAGTAATTCGTGTAAGTATGCATATCTCTGTGAGTGCACATACGTGTGCAGAGGAGGAGGAGTCCCGAATGCAGCCTGAAGTGTGCCTTTACTGTTTGGTTCCTGAGGAACCAAATGATGGCAGCCACAGCATGTGGGCTCTGCAGGCCTGCTGGCCAGGCCCTGCCTGGGAGTGTGGCTCCCAGGTGGCCACTCACCATCATGTGCATTGCCTGGGTGATTCATGCCTCATGTGTGCACTAAGCCTTGGCCAAGCGCCTCTGTGTGCTGAACTATGGGTCTGGTCCCATTGAGGTGGGTGTCAACTTTGGGATCTGCTTGGGGACTGGCAGAGCACATTCCTGGGTGTGTCTGGGTGGGCAGAGAGGTGTGTGGGGGGGGCGCTGCACGAAGCCCCTGGTCCTTCTCTGGCATTCTTCCCCTGCTCTGCTTCCTGGCCACCATGAACTAAGCACTCTGCTCTGCCACGCCTTTCTGCCATGATGTTTCTGCCTGGGAGCCAGCAGAGCATGGACTGAATCCCCTGAAGCCACAAGCCAAATAAACCTCTCCTTCTTTAAGCTGTGGGTGTTGGGTTGGAAGCTGACTGATACAAAGCTGTGATGGGTTCTTGGCTCTGACAGTGGACAGTGCAGTTAGGCAAGAGCCGATGGCATTTGCAGGGCAGGCAGCCCTGGAGAGCTGGGGCAGGGGCAGCACATGGGAGTGGGTACAGAGAACTGGATGAGGGCCTCATGCCCACAGTAGATGCAGCTTGGATGCGGTTGATGGCTTTGCCCCAGGAAGTTCTGTATCCAGGAGAAGGTTATTTCTTTCACTCATTCCAATTATTTTTGTTTGCTAAACTGTATCAGCATCTTCTCCTGGAAACTGTGGTCAAGACCGGGATGTATTGTAGCGACTTGCAGACACCATGAAGGTGCATTTAACCTGGTTGGGCACCACTCGAGGCCCCCGGAGCCCGTATGATTGTGTGGACGAAGGAAGGAGGTAGAGGGGCTGGGACACAGTGCTTCTTCCCTTCTTGCCTGGCTGTCCACCTTGGCTCTACCTGTTCAGGCCATGGGGAGGAGTGTATTGGTCCCGGGGTGTGCAGTGCACGGGGTGAAGGGTGGAGGTGGACATCAAGACACCAGGGTGCTAAGTATGCAGGGGACACATGCGCTGGTCCCTTCTCCGTGGGTCCCCACTGGCCAGAGTCCAGGGGGTAGACACTGGCTTCTGGCCCAGGGGCTTAACCGGGGGCTTCCTTCACTCTTCCCCCCGGGCCGCTCTGCAGAACTCAGGTGTGACCGCAGGCCAAGCCTCACCCCTGAGATCTGCGGGCGCAAGAGCGTTTGGTGTGTGCCACCCGCAGTGGGAGCCAGTGGCCAGGCAGCATGGTCCTGGAGCTTCTCTTTGGCACTGTGACCTTCCAAGGCTCTGTGCACAGAGCAGCACTCAGGCACACACCTCACTGACAGAGGCTGGTGGGAGCAGCCGGGCCGATTTCTTTCCAAACAGCCAGGCCAGTGTGGCTGCCTCACATGCCTGCCTCCAGAAGGACGCTGCCGTGAGAGTGTTCAGAGCTGGGTTGGCGGTGCAGGCGTGGAATCCCAGCGCTTTGGGAGGCTGAGGCAGGAGCATTACAACCCCAACCTGGGTAATCACCCAGTGATTTAATGAGACCCTGTCTCAAAATAAAAAAGGGCCGGGGATGTAGCTTGGTACGAAGGCTCTGGATTCAATCTCTAGTGTGGAAAAAAAAAAGAAAAAAAAGGAAAGAAAGAAAAGAAAAAAGAAAAGTGTTTTGTAAATTTTAACACACAATTCAAATAAAATAAATTACTGTTAGGACTAGTAATACCTACAGGTACATGACCAGGAAGCTGTTAAAATGAGGACGGGAGCTGGGTTGTGGCTTAGGGCTACGATGCTTGTCTAGCACACACAAGTCCCTGAGTTCTAGCCCATCAGTCAGTCATCAGCAATCAGTCAGATGGAATAAACTGAGTGCCCTGGCAGCGCCCTCCACCGGTCCAGCCTGGGCTGCGGACCCCTGTGCAGGGCGGCTGGGGCCTCCTTCCCTGGGTCACAGAAGGCACAGACCTGCCTGGAGGCTGGAGCAGAGGGGGAATGTGGGGCAGGGGCAGCCTGCTCACGCCTGTCTTCTTGTCCTTCTGAGACGGTCCTGCATCTCATCCTGCCCAGCTCTGGGGGAGGCCTGGCCAGGGGCTCGTGAGCAGAACACCTCCCTCCCCGTGCACCCGGCTGTGGCCCTGCCAGGGCCCTCACCTCAGGTGTCTCTGGAAGGGCCCTGCCGTCAGGCCCCATGCTGGGCCGCTGGTCTGGGCAGGAAGAGCCTCTGCCTTTGGCTTCCTCAGCCACATGGCCTTTCCTTGACACCTGGCTATGCACGGAGCACGAGGAACAGAAAGGGTCCCTTGGCGGGTGTGGCCAGGAGCCTCCAAGGGAGAGCGGTTGTGGGGCAAGCGCAGGTGGCCCGGGAGTCTGGGCCGACAGAGAGCAGCACTGAGCTTTGGACGCCCAGATGCAGATGCAGGAGAAAGCACTCTGGGTGGCGGCTGGGGTCCTATGTCTGTCTAGCATTGTCCCCAGGGCTTGAGACACGGGCACCGAGATGGGCACCCTGGCTGGCCCGCAGCACAGGGGCAGATGTGCACACAGCTGTATGGCAGCCCCGTAGCCGGTCTGTGGTGTGAGACAGTCCTGCGCGGGCCACCTCCCCTCACTTGCCAGCCCCTGAGACCTCCTGCCCAGGTGACTCCAGGTGGGCGGAGTGGGGCACAGGGCGGGGCCGCTCATTCCCCCAGCTGCAGGCTAGGAGCTTGGGCCTGGTCACCCAGAGTCACCTCTGCACCCCCAAGACCTTGCCTTTGAGCCTTGGTCTAGGGATAGGGAGGCAGAGGGGCTTCAGGTGGTCCCCTAGACGGGGACCTGCATGCCCATTCCCTGCCAGGCCCCTCAGGTGACCGAAAGCCCAAGACAGGTGCAGATAGGTGAAGAGCAGCAGCCAGGAGGAGCCCATCCTTTCCTGGTACCTCTGTTTCCCCCCCAGGACTTTCCAAGGGGGTCCACAAGGCGGGGACATGGGGACCCTCGTCACTTCCCCGACCTGACAGGGGCCCAGCACGGGTGACCTGGCCTGGCTCTCTGCTAGACCCCGCCTCCACTCCGCAGCCTCTCCAGGAATCAGGGTTTCCCTCAGGGTTGGGCGGGAGGAGAAGCAGGCTCCCCTTGGGGGGCGGGACTCCGGGTGGGGTGGGGGTGCTGCTTGTTTATCTGCCGTTCCTCCTCCAGCCGCATCCTTTCTCAATTTCTGACGCTGCCCTTGTAACCCGACTCCTGTGCGGCCAGCAGGCACCCCCTCTGAGCTGGGGCGGGAGCCCAGTGCCACATCACCGCGCCCACCATGCTGCCGCTGCTGCCGCCGCCGCCGCTGCTGGCTGTGCTGGTTGCGCTGGCTGCCACTGGTAAGGTCCGCTGTCCCCTTCCTGGGCAGAGCACGCGCCTGCTGGGAACTCTGTCCCCTTCGTCAAGCCACCGACCTCCGCCGGGCCGGCAGTCCCTAGATCTCCCCCCAGGGGCCCTGGACCAGGGGAGGGACCTCTGCCCCGGAGGGACCCCAGGTCTCTAAGTGCATGGAGGGGGTGAGTACCCCCCGGGGAACCAACTGCTGTGAACTGGGGGCACCAGAGAGCTGGGAGTTGGGGGCAACAGGGGGCAGGGCAGGTCTCTAGCTGTGCGGGCACTGGTGGGGGTACAGTGGCCTACAGACTGCCCCACAACAGGTGCCAGGACCATGCAGGGCAGGAGACTGTGCTGGCAATATGTCCTTGTCCTTCCAGGAGTGGGGAGGGGCTGGCGCCCCAGGCTCTGGCTGTGATGTGGACTGCAGCAGCGGGCAGGGGCTCCGAGGGCAGAGGGCAAGTTTAGGGGCAGGGGGTGGTGGAGTAAGTCCTGTCTGGGTCTGGGACAGGGAGACCGGAGGGACCAGGACCTGGAACCGGTGTTCCTCTGTGTGGCTTCAGCGGACCAGGTCCCTGGCCACACAACCCCCCAGGAGCTGGTCTCAGTTTCCCTGCCCATGGTGTGCCTAGTCCAGTGTGCGGCCTTTCTCAGTGGCAGACATCTGTGCTCCTGGAGGCCTGGAGTCCCCGGGGGCCTGAGGGTCTGGGCATCAGGTTTTTGGACACCTGAGAACCTGCCTGACCAGCCAAGAGCATGCTGGGAACGAGGTGCCCTCTGTGGCACAGTGCCTCTTTCCCCTCCTCCCCTCCCCCCCAGCCCTGCCTTCTGCACACGTGGATGTACACAGTGCAGGCGTCCCTGAGGGCTGTCATCATGGTCTGCCCTATGCCCCTGTGCTCCTGGGTTTCTCCGGGACCCGGCTGATCTTCCAGGAAGCTCTCCCTGCCCTGCCCCGACCCAGGGCGCAGGCTTCCCCTCCTGCAGCATCACAGTGGCACAGGGAAGAGTTTCAGCGATGAACCCCTCTCGGCTCCAGTCTCCCTCCTTGCAGATGAGCCTGGAGGTCAGGACAGTCTGCTGACCGTGGCCTCAGGCCCAGGCAGTTCCAGCCCAGGCCCATATCTGAGGCGGGCAGGACCCCGTCCACATTCCCAGGGCTCAGGGTGAGCCTGGCCTCCTCCCCAGCTTTGCCCGGGAACCTGGTCTCATCGCCCAGGGTCTGGCTCTGGGTTCAGAACCTGAGACTCTACCCTGCTGTGTGACCTGGGGAAGGTGGCCTAACAGAGGGGCCCTGTCCAGGAGGAGCAGCCCCCGTGCCTTGGAGAGGGAGGCGGGACTGAGGCGGGTTAACTCCCCGGGTTAGGAGATGCTGCCACCCCGTGGCCCAGAGACAGCACAGTCACCACAGACTCAAGCCCCTTCAGGTTGGTGCCGTCCACGGGATGGACTGCTGGCCACACAGGCCGCTTTACATGTTACCCGACAGAGGTAATGGCAAACAGGTGAAATTCATTTTAATAGCAAATTTTAACCCAATACATCCAGAATATCATTCCAATATTTTGTCACTAATGTGCAATTCTTATGAGACATTTTACCCCATGTTTTTAGTGTGTTTTGACGCGCATGGCACGTGTTCGCTTATTTTGGTGCGTTTCAAGTCCTTGACGGCACGCGTGGCTCGAGGCTGACAGAGTGGCCACCTCGGCTTGGACCTTTCAGGGGCGCCTGCTGCTCCCCGGGCTGTGGGCTGGGGGTCCAGGGCGGTGTCCCGACGCAGCTCCGTGGGTGCTGGGAGTGACTGAAGTGGTGGGACTGAGCCGTCCGCGGTGTCCCTGGCTCCGGTGTCCTGTGGCTACCAGGGCGGGCAGGCAGGTCTCTGCTTTGCTTTGTGGACAGAAAGGAGGCCCGGAGAGGCAGAGCCAGCGGGCTGAGGCGCAGCTTCATCGCATAACTGGCTCTGTGGTCCTGGCAAGTTGTGTGGCCACTCTGGGCCCTGCCCAGACATCCCGACACCATTGTGCCAGCCCAGCAGGCGCGGGCCGCTGCTCGTGCCGGGTTTGCTGTGCGCCCCGCAAGAGACACTCGCGTGCTAACCTGGGACCTGTGCGTGTATCCTCGCTGCCAGGTCACAACCAAGATGAGGTCGGAGTGGAGCAGGTTGAGCCCTAAACCAGCAGCCAGCGTCCTCGGGTGGACGACACACTGAGCAGATGGGGGTGATGTGGGGCCACCGGCTCGGGAAGAGATGAGGCGCCTCCATGGAGCCCCGGAGGGACGGGCCCTACACACAGCGTGGCTCCTGGCCCCAGAGCCGTGAGCGGTGACTGCTATTGTCACCTGCCCCGAAGACACATATCTGCCCGTCTGTCTTATGCGTGGCGGACACCGGAAGTGGGTGACACTCACCTCAGAACTTGGAGGGAATGTGTCAGGCACTTACGTGGCACCAGGCCCTGCCCTCACCTGTGACCCGATCAATCCTCAGCAGCTGCATGGGCACTCTTGCTGTCTCAGTGTGAGACAGAGAAACTGAGGCACACAGCAGGATTTAGTCAGCGCCGTGCGGAACCAGGCTCTAGTCCCTGCGTGCCTCCGGGGGGCATTGGTGGCTTTGGAAGCAGGTGTGGACGGACACCTGCTTGGCTCCTGGTGTCCTCAGCTTTCCGGAGGCGGCAGAGGCCCAGGGTCAGGGTCCAGGTGGATCTTCCTCTTGCTGAGCTGCACGGCGTCCACCGTGTCTCCAGACGCACATGGCCACCTCCACCCCGGGGGGCTGTGGCGAGGGCAGCGGGAGATGGAGCCAGCAGAGGGCAAGCAGCCCGGGTCCCCAGCCGGCACCCGGTGATGGCGGGCGGTGGGCAGGGCAGCCTGCAGCGCCGCCGTCCTGGTTGCGTGTGTCCCTAACGCAGTGCCTTCTCTCCTTCCAGGTGACTGCCACGGCTGCTGGCAGTGGTTGCTACCTGGACTCCCTGGTTTGGGTTTGGAGGAAGGCTGCAGCCTCGGCGCTGCCAGAGCACTCGAGAGCTGAGCTGTGGTTCCCGGAGTGGGTGACACATAGCAGGGCCTGCTCCTCAGCTCCGAGCCTCTGCTCCCGGGCTCGAGAGACGGTTGGCCGGGCACAGGACAGACCAGCCATGGGCAGGCCTGCCCTGTCCTCCCTCCACCGGGCTCCGGGCTCCGGCCGCTCCCTTCGGCTGCTCCAGAGCAGCTCTAGAGCACCCCTTTATCTCTGGTCTTACTGCATTCCTTTTGGGGTGCGATGCTGGAGGCTGAACCAGGCCACATGTGAGCTGACACACACTCTGCCCCAGCCCAGTGCACCGTTTCCCAGCTTCCCACTCCGCCAGGCCCTGCAGGGCTCAGGCAGGTCCCACACCTGGGTCCCAGTGTCCTCTGGGAAATGAGGAAAGGTTGAAGAATTTCACAGAGTGATTTTGAAACTTGTGTGTCCCACAGACTCAGGACAGTGCCGAGGACAAAGCTGGCTCCCTGAGGCGGGGAAAGGTTTTCCCCACAGGCTGGGCATTTGGTATTTTCTACCTGGAGGGACCAGGCTTTCAGCAAACCAGGAAAGAGTTCCCAGCACAAAAGTTAGTGCTGTAGATCGAGCGCTCTGAGCAGAGAAAGCTGAGCAGAAACAGCTCTGTCCTTTCTAAGGTTTGACATGGAAAAGTGGCAGAATCTTGGGCCACATGCCATGTTTGTGCTGTCTAGTGGGGAGGACCGGGGCAGGGGACACAGGTGATGGGGTGATGGCGGGGAGCCAGTGGTTGCAAGAACTTAGCTCTGCACCAGAAGGTCTCCCGGTCCTGTGTGACAGACCAGGGCCTTAGAACCCGTCACACGGGGCTGGGAAATACCATGATCAGCACAGAGATGGCTGGTGACAGAGGTGCCTGTCCACCTCTGTCTGTGCTTAAAACCTCCCTGCGATACACAGCTGTCCTTACCCAGCCTCTCGCAGAGGCCCTGAGCCCAAGCTGGCCATCGAGGGCCTGGCCTCTCCCTGGAAGACACTGGACAGGCCACACAGGTCATGTCTGTGGAGACTGCCCTGCTTTGGGATTTACACAGCCAGTCCTAGGAACGGTGTCATCGTTTCTGTTGCTGCAACAAAATTCCTAAGAAAATCAATTTACAGGAGGATGGTTTATTCTGGCTCACAGTCTCACAGGTTCAGTCCATGGTCAGCTGGCACTATTGCTTTAGGCCTGAGATGAGGCAGGAACATCATGACAGAAGGGTGTAGGGGAGAGCTGCTCACAGCATGGTGGCCAGGAAGCAGGGAGTGAGGGAAGAACCACAGAGGAAGGGCTGGGGACAAGCTATAGCCCCAAGGTGACACCTCCAACCCACTCCCTTCAGTTAGACCCACCTCCTGTTCCCACCATCTGCCAACGAGACCATCAGAAATGATTCTTGGGTGACTCTGCTGGTGAAATTAGAGCCCTTAGGATCCGGTCACCTTCTGAGAGCCCCAGCTCTGAACACTGGAGAGTTTGGGGGACACGGGCTCTAAACCATGGTGGGAGCATTCTCTGGTCTCCCATGAGCCCCAGCCCTCTCCCCATAGACTGTGGGTGTCCCGATCCCTGCAGGCCCCAGGCCCGGGTGGGAGGTGCCTGGGCATGGGCCATCATGTGACTTGTGGACCCTGCCTGCCCCCAGACACCTGCGTGGACTTGCAGCTCACGACCTGTGTGGACGCCACCTACAACCAGACCACATTCCCCACCCTGCTGGAGCACCGGTCTCGCGAGGCGGTGGAGGCCAGCTCCGAGTACATCCTGCTGAGCGTGCTGCACCACCTCCTGGAGGGCCAGTGCAACCCTGACCTGCGGCTGCTGGGCTGTGCCGTGCTGGCCCCCCGCTGCGAGGGCGGCCAGGCGCGGAGGCCGTGCCGGCGTGTGTGCGAGGGCCTTCGGGAGGCCTGCCAACCGGCCTTCGATGCCATCGACATGGCCTGGCCCTACTTCCTGGACTGTACCCGCTACTTTGCGCCGGAGGAGGAAGGCTGCTTTGACCCCCTGGAGCAGCTTCGGGGTGAGGCGAGGCCCGGTGTGCATGGCAGCTCCTGGAAGCCAGAGTGGAACGGACGGGTCTGGGGAGCGGGGGCCTGCAGAGACAGGTTCGGCTTCTTAGGGACCAGCCCGGGGCGGGCAGTGAACTGCTCGTCTTGGGTGTGCCGGTGATGCCACAGGGTGCAGGCCCTGGCTGGGGCCTGTGTGCACCATCACCCCGGTCTGTGCTGGGGGGAGGGAGGCCGGCAGGGCTGACCCGTGCTGCATGGGGTCCTCCGCTCTGAGAAGCTGGCTCATGCGACCTGGCCTGGGCACGTGCGTTTTATTTCAGGCTAATGAGCGTAAGCGGGAGTACAGCAGCCCACGTGGCCGGCCTGCTGTGTGGCACAGTGCGGGGCAGTGGCATCTCCTGGCCAGGCCACGGGTCCTGTGGTATCACAGCCTGAATTCTCACCTCCTGTCCTGGATGAGAAGTAGGGCTCCAGGAGGAAAGACACAGGGTGCTGTGCTGGCGCGACCCAGGGCAGCCACTGGCAGATGGGCCACTCACCCATTCTTCAGTTAGTGAGCACCTGCTGTGTCGGTGGCTCTGCGGGACATGAAAGGTGGTAGGGAGGAGACACAGACGCGTGCCTGGAAGGGGTCTCTGGGCCGGCGTGGGGGCCGATCCTGGCACTCGGTGCCTCAAGCTCTTGGAGAATGGCCGACCTGGTCTTGGTGTGGACTGGGGACAGTTGTGTGGTGAAGGTTCTTGAGCGAGTAAGGAGGTGGCCGGTGAGGCCCAGGAAGGAAGCCAGACATCTCTTGGGGCAAGCCTGAGCCAGCGGGCTTGAGGGAGATTATTTTGGGCACCTCTGGTTCCGCTGCTTCCTTCCCTCAATGACCAGTTTGAGCAGCAGCAAAACCACAGGGCCTCAAGCAGCGCAGGGAAACGTGCCAATTCCGCGGTCCGCAGCGGCCACGGGTGAGGTCACTGGGGCGGAGGACAGTCCCCAGGGAAGGCCGCTGGGGTTCTTCTTGGGCCTGCCCCGCCCTCCCCTCTGTCCCTGGCCGCAGCAGGGACATCTGGGCACGGTGCCTGCGTGGTGGTGGCCACGTCCGCCCTGGGGCTGGGGCAGCTTGCACCTGACACCCAGTGGGCACACAGGATGCGAAGCCACGTAGGTGCCGCCATCACACGGGTGGCAGGCACCAGCCCGAGGAGAGCAATATGCAGGCTTCTGGGGCGGACGATTCGCAGACGTGTTTTTGTACCTGTTGCGCTTTTTGGAAGGCCTCCCGTACCCGTCCCACCACACTGGGCACTGCACTGGTGTCGCTGTGCCGTGCGTGTCTCTAGGGCGAAGGCACCGGCTGTAGCTGTTGGCAGAAGCTTTACAAAGGGAGCTGATAAATAAAGGTGGAGCCAAGCGGTGTGTGGGGGGCGCTGCAGGGCAGTGGGTGGCCTGGCTCTGGAGACGGCCTCCAGGCGGGCTGGGAGACCTCGGCCACAGGACGGTGCCCAGCCTGGCTTCCCGTCCCCAGGTGACCTGGAGGCGGAGGAGGTGCTGCCCTCGGGCCTGCCGCCCACCTTCATCCGCTTTGCCCACCACTCCTACACCCAGATGGTGCGGGTGTTGAAGCGGACGGCGGCCCGCTGCGCCCAGGTGGCCAAGACCTACAGCATTGGGCGCAGCTTCGACGGCAAGGACCTGCTGGTCATCGAGTTCTCGGGCCGCCCCGGCCAGCATGAGCTTAGTAGGTGGCACGTGGGAGGCTCGGCCTCTGGGAAGGGTGGGGTGCTCCAGGCCTGCGGTGCTCAGGCCAGGGGAGGGAGGTTTGGGGTACCAGGTGCAGGCTCTGCTTGGTGCACAGCTGCGTTCCACAGAGCCTGCCATACAGATGGGAAGGAGCACCCCAGAATGTCCACTTCGCTTGGGAATCTGGGGGAGGGAGATGGACTCTCACCACAGTGGAGATGCTGATTACAAGGGATTGGGTGGATGCGAGACCAGTGAGAGATTCAAGACAGATGGCAGGCTGGGCGTGGTGGTGCACACCTGTAATCCCAGCCACTTGGGAGGCTGAGGCAGGAGGGTCACAATTTCAAGACCAGCCTGGGCAACTTAGCAAGAGTTTCAAAAATACAACAAACAACAGATGGCAGGGCAGGGGTCTGTGGTCTGCAGGGGGACAGTGAGGTCATCTGGCAGGCAGAGGAGCCTGAGAGGGGCAGAGGGGAACCAAGTTGGTACAGGTGGGGGCAGCCTGTGGAGGTTCAGGAGCTCTGGCCCTTGTACATTCATGAGAAGCACGTCACCTGCCACCTGCCGCCTGCTGCCTGCCGCCTGCCGCCACACACGGTGCATCCTCTCTGTTCTGTGGTCTTGTCCTTGAGCTCTGGGCCAGGCAGGTCTGTGAGACCAGGTCCTGGCCACCTTCCCCGCTCTGCTAAACCTCCCCGCGACTGCATCACCAGCTAGCGGTGTGCACAGAGCAGCTTTTCTACCTGGAAAACCCAAGTCCGCTTCCGCACACTCGGAGCAGTATAGGAAGTGTCCGCTCAGCCCGGTCTTCATCTCGTTGGTCTGGGCAGCGTCCAACCATGAGCTCAAAGGCCTGATCTCCCATCACAGGTCGGGGCCATCTGGCTGCCCTGCCCCCACAGTGCACACCACTCCCACCCCTGGGGAAGCCTCCTGCTCATTTCCCCCCCGAAGGCAGCATCAGAGGGACATGGGTCTCCACTCCCATAGCTGAAGGTTCTTGGGCCACACTGAGTGGGGAAGGCAGTGCCATATTCCAGGCAAGCACCAGGAAGGAGACAGACTCAGAGAGGAGGCGTGGCTTGCCCGTGGCCACACAGTGAGCACAGTTCCCAGGCCTCATCTACTCGTATGCCATGACCCACCCATCCGTCCTCCCACCCAGCCATCCATCCAGCTACCCACCCACACAGCCCCATTCATTTATCACCCACCCGCCCATTCTTTCATTCATTTATCTGGTCTTTCTTTCTTTTTCTTTTTCTCTTTCTTTCTCTCTCTCTCTCTCTTTCTTTCTTTCTTTCTTTCTTTCTTTCTTTCTTTCTTTCTTTCTTTCTTTCTTTCTCTCTTTCTCTCTTTCTCTCTTTCTCTCTTTCTCTCTTTCTTTTCTTTTTCTTTCTTTCTTTCCTTCTTTCTTTCTCTCTTTCTGTCTTTCTTTCTTTTTTTTTCTTTCTTCTTTCTCTCTCTTTCATCCACCCACTCATCCATCCATCTACCCCCCACTTATTCATTCTTTCATCCGTCTATTCAGCTATCCATTCACTCGGTCCTTGCACCCATCCATCCATCCAACCATCCACACACTTCCTCTTCCACCCATCCACCCACTCACCCACCTACTCACCCACTCATCCCTCCTCTTACCCGGCCATCGTCCGTCCAGCAACCCACCCATCCCAGGCCCAGCTCCCTGCCCACCACTTGCTTGACGTGTGCTTGACATGTTGCTCAGACACAGAAACCGGCTATCAGTAGAAATCTTACAAATCAGTGACACCATAAATTATTAGCAGCACCCCTGACATGCCATGCCAATAACCACGATAATCATAAGACCGAGCTCAATAAGCAGGGCGCCTTGGTGAGACCTCATTGTGTGCAGAGATCCCGGGTCATACCTGGCCCCCTTGCTGAGTGGGTGCCAAGAGGTGACACCCCGAGTCACCGTGTCTCCCCAGTGGAGCCCGAGGTGAAGCTCATCGGCAACATCCACGGCAACGAGGTGGCGGGGCGTGAGATACTCATCTACCTGGCGCAGTACCTGTGCTCCGAGTATTTGCTGGGCAACCCCCGCATCCAGCGGCTGCTCAACTCCACCCGCATCCACCTGCTGCCCTCCATGAACCCTGACGGCTACGAGGTGGCAGCAGCTGAGGTGAGCTCCCGCTGCCCTCTCGTCCTTGCATTTGCTGGTTGCTACGAGTCCGTTTGCATCCAGGAATCCAGGCGACAAAGATTCAGCAGGCATCTCATTGGTGACGTCCTGGTGGGGCCAGGGAGAGGCAGCACCAATAATCCTCCGTGTGTTTAGAATCTTGGAAGCAGCTTGTATATCCATCAGCAGTTGAACGGATAAAGAAAGTCTGGTATTTACATACAAGAGAGCACTACTCTGCCATAAAGAAGGATAAACTTGAGTCATTCGTAGGAAAATGGGGGCAACTTGAGACTAATATTACATGAAATAAATCAGAAAAACAATCTTAAATACCATATGGTTTCTCTTATATGAGAAACCCAAGATATAAATAAACTAAAGAGCAAAATAAAACATAGTTGATAGGAAACAGGGAAACAGCTATTTACAAATGGGAAGGGGGCCAAGAGATGGATGGGGCGGGGAAGGAGATGTAAAAAGAATTAAGATGTGTCATGTCTGGGTTCCAACGCCACACAGAGTGTAACCTTTATGTATCAAAAAGATGCACTAAGAAAAATTTTACAAAGGTGATCCAGGCCTGGTAAGATGGCACGAGCCTGTAGTCCCAGCGCTCTGGAGGCTGAGCCAGGATCAAGAGCTTGAGCCCAGCCTGGCGACTTAGTGACTTAGTAAGACCCTGACTCAAAATAAAACATTTGAAAAAGATCTAGGGATGTAGCTCAGTGCCAAGGTCCTGGGTTGAGTCCCCAGTAGGAAAACAAAAGGACACAAAGGTGATACTGGCAATTGGAACGACTCGCCACAGAGAAGGGGTCGTGTGCCAGCATGTGCCCACAGGGGTCAGGGACCCTGGGAGGTGATGTAGGTGTGGAGGGAGGGAGGGAGGGAGGGACGGGCAGCTCACCGCGGGAGCCGAAGGGAAGCTGCGCCCGGCTCCTAGCCCCAGCCCCGCCGCCGTGTCCGCAGGGCGCGGGCTACAACGGGTGGACCAGCGGGAGGCAGAACGCGCAGAACCTGGACCTCAACCGGAACTTCCCGGACCTGACGTCCGAGTACTACCGGCTAGCCGCGGCCCGGGGTGTGCGCACAGACCACATCCCCATCCCGCAGCACTACTGGTGGGGTAAGGTAGGAGCCACGCTGCCCACGCCCGGCCCCCGTGGCCCCTGGCCTTCCCCGGGCGGGCCCCACGCCAGGTGCTGTGGACAGAACATCCGCAGCTGTCACCTGGCCAGTGCAGGCGCAGGGCAGCCAGAGTCGCGGAGGCCCGGAGGGGCACGCAGCCCTCCCGGGGGCTGGGGAAGCCACCCAGGTGACAGCCCCGTGACCCAGGGGAGAGAGTTCCGGCGCCCACGGTGAGGCGGGCCAGCTAGCGCGTGCCAGTCCCGAGGGCCCCGCCTCTGTCCCTGCAGGTGGCCCCTGAGACCAAGGCCATCATGAAGTGGATGCGGACGGTTCCCTTCGTGCTGTCTGCTAGCCTCCACGGGGGCGACCTGGTGGTGTCCTACCCCTTCGACCTCTCCAAGCATCCCCTGGAGGAGAAGATGTTTTCCCCCACGCCCGATGAGAAGGTGAGGGCGGTGAGTCCCCGTGCGGGGAGCGCCCACCTTGAGGATGCGGCTCCGGGCAAGGCCGGCAGGGGGCGCCGCAGCAGCGCGCACGGTCCCCTTCCAGGGGCCTGGGGTCGTGGCGTCCGCGGCCGTGGGAGGAGCAGGGATTCCGGTCCAGCTGCTCACTGGCCAGACCTCCGCTCTCCAGTCCAGACTGCGGGTGACAGGGCTGGGACACCGGACCCGGCCAGCCCCACTCTCCCCCAGCCTGGACAGCGCCTCAGTGCTGGGTCTGCAGCTCTGCGGGCGGGGCTGGGCGGGTGTCTGGGGGGGTCCCCTCCTACGGAGTGGGTGACACCGAGGCTGAGGGTCGGTGTGACCCGAGATGGGCCGCAGCCCCAAGCCAGGCGCTCGAAACCTAAATGCCGCTTGAATCCCGAACAGCCCCGGCATGGGGCGGGGCCGCGTGAAGAGTGGGCGGTACCCTTGCTGAGTGGGCGGAGTTTGCGGGAGAGTGGGCGGGGCCGCCCGTGCACCAGGGGAGCTTGCTGAGAGGGCTTTTCCTGGGCCACGGGGCTCAGCGCCAGCCTCGGCCACCACCCGTGTAGTCACCTGCTCATTCATGCACTCCCTCACTCGCCCCTCCCCTAGCCTCCCTCCCTGCTCCCTCTCCCTCCACTCCCCCTGCACCCACTCCACACACCCAGGGGACGGCCAGGCTCTGAGCTCCTGGGGTCCCTGGGGTGCAGGGTGGTCTCTGCGTGGCAACCCTGGGCAGGGCGGGTGTCCTCGGGCTGCCTCGTGGTCTCGGCCTCGAAGCCTCAGCGTGCAGATCTTTCCTGGGGCAGGCTCACCTCAACCCGTCCCACCAGAGTGGGCAGAGGTGAGCTGTTCCCTCCGGTCATCCATTGGCCATTGATCCCACATGGCTGCCTCTGGAAACCAGCGTCTCTGGGAGGGTGGGCAAATGGGGGTGGGAGGCATTGGCCTGGCAGCAGCGTCCACCTTCCTCAGCTCCCTGGTGCCCAGGTGACAGCTTGGAGCAGGCCCGAGACCCCCGTCTGGCTCTGGCCCACAGCGCCTCTACACCTGCCCACTGTGAAGCCTGCTCCATCCCCTGTCCTGCCGGCCCGGGAACCAGGCACAGCTGCAGCCACCACAGAGGGCTTCTCGTGGCCCTCGGCTTGTGCTCTGGCCCCATGTCAGTCCATGCTGTCCCCTCACGCCCTAACCCCAAGGGCTGCCCGCTATGAGACAGCAGCCCCAGGACAGGGAGAGCCAGGAGGGGCAAGGGCAGGGAGGGTGTCCAGGTGCCGGCTCCCCCAAATCCCCGTGTGTTCACGGGTGACAGTGAGGGTCAGCCCTGCGGCAGGCGGCTCTGCAGCCCCCTTGGCCAGATACGTCCTCATAGAGAGGCCCAGAAGCTGGGGTGGGAAGGGCGATTCCCCAGGCATGGTGATCCTGCTGCAGGGTGGCAGGGGCCGATTCACCCACCTTGGGGGCCAGAGAACACAAGTGGCCTGGGATGTGGGTGCTTGGTTTGCATCTGAGAAGCTGGACTCCCTGCTGCCACCCTCAAACCCTGGATGCCGGGCTCCAGCCAGGTGACCCTCCACCAGGGAGGGCCCTTCGCTGTGGCCTGGGGCAGCTCTGCATCGCTGAGCCCTGCCTGTCTACCCTCCTGGTGTCCCCTCCTCGGGACACAAGTGCCCTCGGTCGTAGACCCCTGGTAAGCCCCACGCAGGTGCTAGTCCCCATGTGGGACCGTCACAGGAGGACCCTGTGCCTGCCTGGGGCTGAGGGCAGGGGCTGCGCCCACCGTGTCCTCTCTGTGAGCTGCAGGGCACTTGCTGAACTGCATAGCTGAGCTCGGGGCTGGCCAGCCCTGCAGCAGTGTCCCCTCCAGGGTGCAACGCTGTCCCTAGCCGAGCATGAGGGCCTCAGCAATCACCCATCCTGTACCCAGCACAGTGGTGCTGATGCTGCCTGCTGCCGCCTCCAGGCCGTGCTGGCACCGTGGCCTCTGCCTGGCTCTGTGCCCTCCCCGCCGGTGCCACAGGCCTGTCCTCGCCGCACCACGCCCAGCTCCCTGCGGTCCTGCAGAGCCACGTCCTCTGGGCTTCCTCCCTCCCCTTCCTTTGCAGATGTTCAAGCTGCTGGCCAGAGCCTATGCCGATGTCCACCCCATGATGATGGACAGGTCGGAGCACAGGTGTGGGGGCAACTTCCTGAAGCAGGGCAGTATCATCAACGGCGCCGACTGGTACAGCTTCACGGGAGGTGCGTGCCGAGGGCTGGGAAGTGCTGCCGTGCCCAGGGCAGGGTGTGGACAAGCTGGCTGTGTCCTTCCGCAGCTGCCCTTTCTGTCCTTTGCCTTGTAATAGCACGCGTATCATGCACTTGCCAGCTGTGCCACCGAGGACATCAGTTGCAGAGGAGACAAGGGAAAGACTCGCCCAGGGTCATGGCCCTTGGAGGCCGGCAGGACTCATGCTGCAGCCTGTCCCTTCCCTCCTCTTGTCCCCAAGCCACTGTCAGGGCCCCACAGTGGCATTTTCCTGCCATTCCCAGCGACATACAGCATGTTACGCTAGGGTGGGGCCGCATCTCCTCCTCCTGGGACTTGGGCTTGCGTCCCTGGCAGCTCGGTGGTCCCTGGGGTCTGGCAAGGCCCCCGGGGCGGGGCTGAGCCGGGAGAAGCGGACGGCAGTCACAACAGCAGCTCTCTCCAGGGCTCAGAGTGCCCCGAATTCTGAGGGCAGGCGCCCTGCCTCCCGTCCCCGGGGAGGCGGGGTCCTGAGACCCACAGAGCGGGGGATGAGGGTGCCTGATTCTCCCTGGAAAGTGGAGCCAGAACCCGGGCTGCCACCAGGACAGCCTCAGGAAACAGCTGTTGGTGTCATTGTCAGCCATCTCGGGAAGGCCAGGGCAGGGCCAGGGGCTGGGTCGCAGCAGCTGTGTGCGACCCGGGCTGCCGGACCTCCACAGTGATGGCGGCACCAAACCCCTCGGGTTAGGAGTCCAGCTCGGTGGACCTTGGCAGACCCTGCCGCGCCCGGCCTCGCCCTGCTGTCCGGGAAGGTGACAGTGCCCAACTGTGCAGACACCCCGGGATGCTGGCTTCTGCCTGACGCCAGCCCGCTGTCCACAGGCATGTCCGACTTCAACTACCTGCACACTAATTGCTTCGAGATCACAATAGAGCTGGGCTGCACGAAGTTCCCGCCCGAGGAGGCGCTGTATGGGCTCTGGCAGCACAACAAGGAGCCGCTCCTCAACTTCCTGGAGATGGTGAGCCTGGGGCAGGACGGGGCAGGGGAGCGTCCCAGTGGGGGCCCTCTGGGCACAGGCAGGACCGTGTCAGAGGCTGGGGACAGCAGGTGCCCACCTGAGGATCCCCGCTGTCTCGAGGCTGAGGCCACAGGACACAGGTGGTGGGTGGGAAGACACAGCACAGAAACGCTCGCTGGACCCAGAGGGCCAAGGTCTCCCGGAAACAGCATCGTGAGTTGGGGGCCCCAAGTGCCCACCACCTGCCACCTTGCCCAGCATGGAGGAGCCATGGAGGGGCCGTGGGATTCTGAGAGGCTTGGGAAGTGACGCCGGCCGGGAAGAAGTCTCTGCTGGCCTTTCCCAAGCGCGCTGAGTCACAACACGCGTGGCCTGTTGACGCAGGTGTCCCATGAGAAGCAGGGTCGTCCGAGCAGGGATGGTGTGGGGTGGTACTTCACGGCTGGCCCCGCCCACATGCAGGTGCCCTGTTTGTCGATGGGGTCAGTGAGGACATGCAGGTCTGGGGTCATGGGATGTAGGGCCGAGAGCTAGAGGAGGAGAGAGGGTCAAGGAGTGACGTGCCGGAGGTCAGGCCGAGGTCTGCTGCCCCCGAGCTCCTCCTTTCTAGAAAGACCAAGAACTTTCCTCCAGGTCAGCACGGAGCAGCAGCGACAGGGACGAACAGAGCCCTGGGTAACAGCTGAGCGCGCCCGTGGCTCAGGCCCTATTTTATGGCCGAGCCTGAGACTCGGCCTGTCCTTAGGTAACCGGAGCTCTGCTCGTTTCATTTTATGGCCGTCTGGAGAAAATGAGCTTTATGGAGCCTTCGTGGCGCGTGCACTGTGCCGCGGACCTTGCTGGCGAGGTCTCGGCAGACAGGGATTTAGTGCGGTGCCCGGCAGCGGGCGGCCGGCCGCACTGACCTGGCCTCCCAGACGGCCGACCCAGGAAGCCTGCACAGCCTGTGTGATAAGATCGAGCCTGTCGGACCCAATTGAGACTGTTTTCATCGTGATCCTGAGCAGGCCCGGGGCGGGGGTCCCATCACTCTGCAGGGAGGGCGGGCAGCGCCATCGCTGTCCCCACATGGAGCCCCTGCCTGACCCGGCACGGGGAGGCCTCTGATCAGAGAGCACTGAACACCGTCTCTCTGTGCAGGCTGACCGTGTAGGGTGGCAGGAGCCTCGTGTGCCCCTCCCGCTCTCAGTGAGGACAGAAGGCAGAGGAGACGTGAAGTGGGCCGGCCGGGAGAAAGGCTGTGGGAGCCTGAGGAGGACCCTGGGTGGCCGGTCATCAGGGAGGGCTTCCTGGAGGAGGGGAGCGTGAGCGGGCCTGGAAGGGACTGAAGGAGCTGGCCAGGGCGTGCTGAGCCAGAAGGGAGCAAGACAGAGAGTGGGCCTGGGGCTCAGCTCATGCAGGGGCTAGAGGTGGGCCCTGGCTGAAGGGCTGTGCCCTGGATGCCAGGTGGGGGCTCGAGGTCACCCCACAGCCACAGAGTTGCCGAGACCACGGAGACCTCTCGCACTGTCCACTTTGTCCCCGCCATTCCTTCACTCTGAGCTCCGGCCGCCTTCCTCTGCCTGAGCTCTGTGGGAGATGGGAGCACAGCGTGGACACGAACGTGCGGGTGGCAGCAGCTGTGCCCTGTCCACAGTGTTGTCGCAGATGCCCCCCGCTTCTGTGTCCTGATTTTCTTCAGCTCCGGGTTCGGCCACGGCACAGGAGGGAGGCGTGATATGGATTCGTAGCACCCTTCGGCCCGGGCGCTGGCTGCTTTGTCAGCCCTGCGGGTCAAGCAGGCCGGAAGGGGCCCTGGAGAGACCCGCCGTCGCTCGCCGACCTGGAAGATGCCATCCTGGCTCCACCCTGCGCTCGCCGTCCCCTGCTTCACGGCCAGGAAGCGAGTCCCAGAGCGGGTGGCGGCTCACTCGGGGACACAGCGTGAGCCATCCCGTCCTCTGCTGTCCCTACAGGTGCACCGAGGCATCAAAGGCGTGGTGATGGACAAGTTCGGCAAGCCGGTCAAGAACGCCCGCATCATCGTCAAAGGCATCCGACACGACATCACCGCAGGTGTGCACCTGTCGACGTGTCCTGGGACGGCATCTGTGGGGGCTGCACCGGGGCTCCTTCCGTGATGGGCCGGCATGGCCGGGGAGGGAGGGCGGGCGGAGCCCAGCTCGTCCTCTGCGTCCCGCTGTAGCTCAGGGAGGAGACAGTGCAGCCCAGCTCCCGAGCAACGGTTGGTTTGTGCTCTGTGGTCCCCGCAGAAGCCACCCTCCCCGAGATGGCAGGAGGCAGCCACCTCCACCCACAAGCCCAGAGTTCACATTTCAATGAGGAGCTGCCCTCGTAGCTGGTTAGTAAACACAGTACACTGTGATGTGTGTTACCAGGCAGGGCTCTGAGGGATGAATAGGAGCTTGACAGAGAGAAGCGCTGGAAAGGAAGCTCCAGGTGGATGCAGAGGCATCTGTCTGCCCCTCGTGCTGGCCTCCTCAGACCACGTCCACGGCCCGGGTTGATAAGAGTCATTTGCATTCTCTTCGAAGCTCCCGACGGAGACTACTGGAGGCTGCTGCCGCCGGGATCCCACGTGGTCATTGCCCAGGCGCCCGGCTACACCAAGGTCATGAAACGAGTCACCATCCCACTCCGGATGCAGAGGGCTGGCCGCGTGGACTTCATCCTGCAGCCCCTGGGCACGGGACCCAAGAGGTTCCTCCGAAGAGCCGCGCCCCGATTCCGGGTTGTGCGGGGAGGCCAGGGCCCCCGGCGGGACCCCTCGGAGCGGGACCCCTCGGAGCAGGACCCCGATCCCCTGGGGGAGCGCAGGCTGCCCTCGGCCGGTGGGAGCAAGCCCTGGTGGTGGTCCTACTTCACGTCTCTGAGCCCCCACAGGCCACGCTGGCTGCTTAAGTACTAGGGCGCCCTGGCCGCTGGGATCCTGCTGCACCGGGTCCTGGCTCTTGATTTTCTCCGCCACAGACATCGCACAAGCCGTAGCCATTTTATTAAAGGACTTTATTCACCATCTGCTGTGACAAGGGGCTCCTCGGGAAGGGAAGGACCCTGGCCCCACGGAGGGACCCCAAGAGCTGCACTGGTTTTCCTTGGACCCTGAGGCTTTGAGCTGGCTTCACAGAAGGGAAACTGAGGCAGGATGGGGGCAAAGAAGAACTGAGCTCAGGGCCTATGCTGAAGGTTGGTGTCCAGGGGAGTAAAGACAAAGGCAGGTGTGGATGGAAAGAGTGGAGTGGCAGGGTCACCCCAAGGCAGGTCAAGGCCTTGGGGGTGAGCCTGGCCCCAGGGTCACACACAGAGGCTCTTGGGTTTCCAAGGGCTTTGACTCCAGTAGGACAGGTGTGCCCCCGACTCTCTCAACCTTGAGATCCCACCAGCCCCTGTCCAGGGATCTGTGCAGCCCCATGGTGCCCCTCCTGGTCCAGTGTCACCACTGAGGGCAGTGAGTCCCAGGGTCTGCCAGGCAGGGAGCCAGGGGCCTCACTGAGAGTGGGGGCAGAGAAGATGTATCAGTCAGCCAGGACTGTGTAACAAGTAACACAGACAGGATTGAGATAACAGAGATCGATTGTCTCGAGGTCTGGGGCTGGGAGAGGAACCAGGTGTGATGGGGATGGCTTGTGGACAGAGCCTTCTCCCCTCTGTGTATGTCTGTGTCCCAATCTCCTCTTCTTAAGATGGATGACCTCATTTTCCTTCAAGACTAAAATTCTTCTCAGATAAGGGCCCACCGCAAGGTTCTGGGGCTCAGACTCAAAGACAAATTCTGAGGGACACAGCTCAGCCCTTGGCACCTCGGAGTTGCTGCAGGTCCTTGCTTGTCCTGGTCAGGAACTGGCCCTGCATTTGCAGCACCCCGGCCTGGCGAGGTAACCCTTCGAGTGTGATTACTCCACCCATCGGCACCACCTCGACTGTCTTCTGCGTTCCTGGAGGAGCAGGTGTCCCTGGACTGGGGGTGCCGTTCTGGGGGACACCATGGGCATAAAGCCACCTGGGTACAGAGCTTGGGTTTGCTGAGTGCAGCCTGCACCTCCAGGGTGAGCTGGCACGTGGGCTGGACACCTTACAGCTTTGGGTTCCGATGCCCTGCGTTTACAAAAGTGGCCGAGGGTTTCTGGGTCACTGTTTACTTGACCCCGGGCATACGGTGGAAGAGTGGATAGCCACAATGGACACTTATTTCCCATATGAAAGTCTGGGCCGTGTGGACGTCAGGCACCAGAGACTTGCTGCTCCAAGACACAGGAGCGGGTGCCCTCCTGGCTGCTCCCACAGTTCTCCCCACACCAGGGTCCCAATGCAAGGGGCAGGGGCGGGTCCCCAGGCTGCTCCGTCACTCCTGCTTGCTTCCCATTGGTCAGAACACAGTCCTATGACCACTTGGAGTCCAAGGAATGCTGGGTAATGCAGTTTTTGTCCTGGGTAGAAATGTGCTAGTGAAAACTGAAGGTTCTGTTACTATGAAGAGGAATGGACTCAGGAAGGCAGATCTGTACTACATTCTTGAAGCTTATAGCGATGAAAACTGAAATCAGAGCCTAATCTTAGAGTACTGCAAAGGAGAGGTCCTTGCTGGGAGACCAGGAAAGCCTCCGAGAACAAGAAAGACGAAGGTAAAGAAATCAAACGACCACCCCAGGAGAACATTTTACAAAAGAGATGAAAGGGACAGATAACAGGAAAATAAACAGGAAGCCAACAAATGGAACTGGTGCAAAGTGTTCATAACTCCAGGGCTAGTTCTTTAGAAAGACCCGGGAATAACTGCACCCTCCGAGACTTGGTGAGAAGAGACACAGCGGGAGAGGCGGAATGGAAAATGAGGAAAGAGACGTACCTAAAATATGGGAAAAGATTTAGAATAGTTTTAAAGAAAACTTCATACAACCCTTTATTTCACTCCTTGTAAACCTTCAATAAAATTGAAGACTTTGAGATGGCATCTAGGGAAGATATAAATTCAATAGGTAAAGTATATAAAACCATGAACATAATGGGCAGAACCGACGGGAAGAAGGAGGGAAGGTGCCATGCCTCGGGAGAGACAGGACGTGGTCGCCGGGGCAGCGGGAGGGACGGGCTTGGTGGTGATGACATCACTGGGGATGGTGAGAACCTTCTGGAATCAGCGGTAGCGGCTGTACCACTCTGGGAATCACTAAAACCCAAAGAGTCACACATTTTTAAGCGGTGAATTTTATGTTCTGAGAATTTTATCTCAATCGTGCAGCGAGGGAATAAATGAATGAGTGAATGAGAGACCAACGGAAACAGGAAATGAGCCTGCGCCTGGTGGTGTGACTGGCCAGCGTACGGCCCGTGTGGCTGGCTCTTCTCCCCTGTCCTCTGGCTTCCGGTGCAGTGTCAGGGGGCTGGCTCCAGCTGGGGCTGCTGGTGTGTGACCCTGAGCCGGGTGCATACTGCCTGGGACGGGTGCCATGAAATGAGGATGCCCTGGAACCCCAACACTGGAGGGCAGAGCGGGGAGTGGGCAGGATGTTGCCAGGATAATGGCGTGGCCTCTCCCACTCCCTGCCCTGCCCAGCGCTGGTTTGAGGGCTCAGGAGAATCCGGGACTTCAGACTCCAGCACGACCTTGAGGGTCATCTAGAGTCACCTCCACCTGCCCAGAGTCTCCCTCCCAACCGCACTGCTGGTCTCCCCGGCTTCACTTGCTGCTCCGAGGGGCGGGGTGATTGTCCCCTTATGGGGACACGAGTGCTCCTCATTGTGAGGTGAACCTCTCTGAGACCACAGGGCCAAAGCAAACCCTCTTTCCTGTGTCTGACTACTCTTGTGCCGTCCTGGCCAGGGCCTGTGGCCTCCCTGCCATGTGTCTAAGCCCCTTTTCCCTGAGGACAATGGCAGAAGAGGAGAGAAGCCATGTGGGGGCCTGCCCTGTCCAGCCAGGCATTAAACCATAAACCACTGCTGGGTTGATTTTATGATAGTCATTTTTCCCCTACCATTTTCTCATACAAATCTAATCTTTTGAGAGCCCACTCTCTTCCAACTCACATATTATGGCTTTCATCAATAATAATATACGATCAATTACTCAAATGTAATTGATTAGTCTCGAGAACCACATTTCCCCTCTTGGTTTGTGCCCGAGAGACGGTGGCCTTGCTCTGGGCTCTGGACTCTGGGCCTTTTAGCTGAGATTAAATTTATACACGATTTGCTCATGTTTGCCCAAGACAAACCCACAGGGCACTTCCCATTCCAGCCCCGTGATGACACCATCCCAAGGTGCGATAAGCCACCCGCAGGACTCAGGGCCCAAATGGCCTCCCGAGTGGGCTCAGAGCTGTGTTTGTCTTTATTTGTCCTCACAGATAATATTTTTTTCATTAGAAAGTTGAGTTTCACAAATCCAATATCGGCCAATTCAATAAGGAGAATCAGAACCGGTTTGGGCCAGTCTGTATCTCTCCCAGCTGAAGCAAAACTAAGATAGTTAGCAAGATGGCAGCGACATCCAGAGGTCTCTGGCAAAGCAGGGCCTCCCGATGCACAGGGACCACTAGGGCCGCCAGCTCCCTACTGACGCACTCTCTGCTCTCCTTGCCCTTGGGAAGGGACCCAGCCACAGCTGCACCAGCCCTGCAAGGCTCAGGCCGCTCTGGGGACGTCTTAGCATTCACTGGCAGGTGCCACCAGAGGGGACCCAGTAAAGCACCATCCCGACAGTGCTGACCTGGGTGTCCCACAGCTGCCTCCACGCTGGCCTTGTAGGTGGCTCCTGGCCTGCAGGACCCCTCTGGAACAGCTCCTGGTTCTAGGGCTGGGCTGGGGTCAGAGGTCGGAGGTGGGAGGCTGGAGGCCGGGGAGGTGAGGTTCTACCTGGCCTCGCCCCTGGCCACCTGAGATCACGAGGTTTGGGATGATGAAAAGTAGAAGCTTCAGGGTCACGGAATTCCCAGGGACTTGCTGTATCATGGTGTCTGGGACACCTGGGCTGCCGCCGGCAGCACGCTGCAAAGCAGGGATGAAAGGGACAGAAATCCCACCTCATCGAGCTGGCGCCAGTACCCGGGCCAGGTGCGGTGGGGCCGGGCTCCCATGGATGCCCCAGGGAGGGTCCTGCCGCCTGCCTGCTCTGGGTGCCCGGCCCCGGCTCTCTGTGTCTGTTTACATCCTCTTCTGAGTCCTGCTGTGGGGTGGATCGGGCCCGGGCCACTCCACAGGCCCTCATCATACGTGTCTGGCAGCATCTGTAGTGACCCTGCTTCCAAATTCAGGCCACATTTGCAGGTGCTGGGGTTCGGATGTCCGCAGGGTCATCACCCTTCTCCTACAGGGTCCGGAGGTGGGCCAGGGCTCACGCCTCTTGCCAGGTCTTGCTTCTGTGGTCACCCCTACTCCTCCTCTTTGGGACCTGGCTGAGGAATGAGTCTCTGACAGGGAGTGGAGGCAGACGAGAAGGAGGCGCAGTCCCAGGACTGGCCCTGGGCTGGGGACTAGGACTCTTGGCTCTCCTTGGACAAGGTGGGGTGGCCTGAGGGAGAGGCTGCCTGGCCGCAAGCCTGAAGTTCAACTCCAGCACCAGGGTCTGAATCCAGCTGTGCACCGTGGGCAGCTGCTGGGCCTCAGTGTCCCCTCCAAGTGGAGATAGCCCCCTCCCCGGGGAGGGCAGGAGGAGTGAGCTGGGGTGCAGGTAGCAGGTGAGTGTCACTGTGCAAACCCTTCAAAGTGGGTAGCAGTGCATCTCTGCGTCCCTGTGCCCCCACACACCACGCCACCTCGTCCATAGATGAGGCACCTCTCAGACCAAAGGGACATTGTCTGCAGGTCCTCAGGATGCACCCACACTTGCCGGGCCTCCATCCAGGGAGCCACACTGTGGATGCTGGACCTCACTGTTCCATCCTTGTTCCCCCAAAGCCTGGCTGATGTCCCAGCCCCAGGAGCTTGGGAATGGCCCTTATTTGGAAGCAGAGCCTTCAAAGGTGTCACTAAGAGAGGCTGTTTTTATGGTTAATAGGACGTGTCCTCAAAGGCGTGTGAGGAAGCCTTGGTCCCCAGCGCGGCACTGTTTAGGGGCTTCTGGGAGGTGATTCACCACTTGACAGCGGCACTGGGAGGCGATGGGAATGTAGGGACTTGTTGGAGGGAGTGAGAGCTGAAGGATCTCTCCTGTCCCCAGGCCCTTCCTCTTTGACTCTCTCTTGCCCGCCCTGCTCCCTGCCGCCCTGAGGGGTGCAGCTCTCCTTCACCACAGCTTCCGCCATGACGTTCTGCCTCAGCACTGGAACCAGCTGACCATGGACTGAGGTCCCTGAAACCGTGAGCCAGGATAAGTCTTTCTTCCTTTAAACTGTTCTCAGGTGTTTTGTCACAGAGACAGAAACTGCCCAGCACGGTCATCTCTGGACTCAGGGATTTGGCCCTAATCCAAGCTGGTGTCCTCACAAGAGGAGGAGGAGAGACAGCGACACACAGGAAGACAGCAGTGACAGGCCAAGGTCACAGAGACGCAGCCACGCACCGAGGAACTTGAGGGACCCCGGAAGCTGCAGAAGCCCAGCAGGAGGCGCAGAGGGGGCATATCCCTGGGGCGGCTTCCTCAGACCCTGCACCCACGGCTATGACAGAGGCGTTTCTGTCTGCTGACGCTGCTTCTGGGGGTGCCGGGCCCCTCCAGACCCTCCAGGACCCTCCAGACCTGTCCACGCTGCAAGGCCCCGTGTCCTCTGCCGAGTGGCATGGGAGGCAGTGGGCTGGGAGTTTTTCTCTCGCCCCGGGGGGTGGTCGTTTAATGAGAGAAGCGGAGGGGAAAAAATCCCTTCCGATGCCCCAGCCGGCCGCGTGCCTGTGGCTCAATGGGGCGGGCATAATTTGTTTGTTTTGCAATTCTCTCCCCTCAGTGGAGACAAATTGATTTATCCGTGGAAATGGGCTGTTGCTGGGAGGCGGCGGCTCTGCAAAGGCCGGAGTCTGCCGGTTCTAGGGACGACCCTGGTGGGGTGGCCACGGCGCACGCCGCGGGTGGGTGGGTAGGTGAGAGCCCGCTGAGCACAGCCTCTCGGGGAGCCCCGTCTCCATCTGGCGAGGGGCCCCAGAGCACGATGTTCAGGGGTATCTCCCCCGCGAGGGGACAGCCGGACAGGGCAATTCTTTGAGGCATTCAAAAGAAGCCAGAGTCAGCCAAGTACTGCTTGGCCGGCACAGCAGATGTCATCAAAGAGCCAGACCAGGACATTCAGCACCAGGGCCACCGTGCGGGGAGAGCAACAACTCAGCCGCCCGCGAGCCCTCGCGCACCCTCACTCTGAGCCCAGCCACCATCCGGGTCCCTGTAAGCGGAGTCTCTAGGAGCAAGAGGCGCAGCCCCCCAAATGCAGCGGTGTGAAGTCAGGGCCCAGAGAGGGAGCCCAAGAGCAGCAGGCGAAGCTTGTGGGGGGCCCCACCCACCCTGAGGTGCTCATGCCACTAAGTCACCATGGACACCATGACTTAATTTCACTACATTTTCAGTATTTTTCACATCTTCTATGATGAGTGTTTATCATAGCTCCAATCAGGGAAAACACCACCAATTGGTGGGCGGAGTTGAGAAGGGGCCGCTCATTTCTGAGTTGTGGCCCAGCAGGGAGTCCTGAGGGACACCTGAGATGGCCCATCCCTCCTGCGCGGGTGCTGGGCATCCAGGGTTACCCAACATGCAGCTGGAGGTAGGGCCAGGTTCCCGGTGCTCCAGGGAGCCGGCCGGCGTGGCCTGGAGTGGGAACGAGGCCCGGGAAGCCTGTTGGGTCCACTCTCCCCTGGGGCCTTTGGGGCAGCCTGGAAGGGGGCGTTTGTCCCCGAGCCTTGGGTTCTTCACCCACCAAAGGGGCCTTGAATCCATGGCACGGAGCAGAAGCGGCCACAGTGAGCACAGGGGTGCCATGGAACCCAGGCCCGGCCATACGCCACACTCCCATGGCCCTCAGCTATGGTGCTTTTCACGTAACCCGTATTCATCACCGAGATGTGATTGGTTCTTTTTTTCTTGGTTCTGGGGATCGAACTCAGGGCTTCGAGCTTGTTAGGCAAGCGCTCGAGCCACAGAGCTAAATCCCCAGCCTGTGGCTGGGTTTTTAGAAGTATCCGATCCCACGTCCCACAAAGTTCGAGGCAGCGTCTGAGGGACACCCCAATAAAGCAAGATGAGTAAATAAAGGAGGGAACAGGAGTAGGCAGATGACAGGAGGTCGGAGGTCAGGAGCAAACCCGAAATGCAGGCACTCGAAGGGTGTAAACAGGAGGGTTGGTGACCTCAGTGTCCTTGGAGCCTAAACCTCAGTCATGCAGAAAAAGACAGGTGCCCTCAGCCTGGGGCCCAGGAGAGAGGGGCGGGAGGGAGCAGACGGTTAATGACTGTGTGGGGCAAATGTGTGTGAGGACTTACTGCCTGCCGCCTGGGGATCCAAGGCCCAGGATGGCTGTGCACCGAGCCGTGTGCAAGTCGCAGGCAGGACACGTGCGCGTCCCTGGTCTGATTCAGGAGCGCATGTGTGGAAGGAAGATGGGTCAGGCACACCGCCCAGCAAGGGAGGGGGACGGCACGGCGTTGCTGGTCGCTGTGGCTCGTGGTGAGGCCAGCGCAACGTGGACAGAAAGTGCAGCAGCCCCCAGTGCTCTGGAGTCAGGGGTCAGCGTCCCAGCCGAGCCCACGATGCCAGAATTAATGTGCAAGATAAACAGTCCCGGAGGCCTCCCTGCACCCCTCAACCCGGGTCAGGGGTCAGTCCGGAGGTGTGAGAAAAGGCCCGGAGGACAGGTCAGATGCTTGCTGCCTAGACAGGCTGGCGGTGGCCAGCCCTGGCTAGTGGGGCTCTGGGCTGCGTGGGGGCCGCAGGCGGGCTGGGTGGATTTGGGGAGGCCCAGAGCAAGCAACAGCAGCTCTGCTGCCGAACGCATCTGTGTCCACAGCTCCCCCTGCTGTCCCAGGGCTGGAGTCCACAGGGCCACGTGCTGGACGGGTGACCCAAGCTCTCCACTTCATGCCCATTGCGGAGAAACTGGGCTGCCTGTGCTCATGCAGGGTCCCTGGCTTCACCCTGGCATCAGGACCGGGCGCCACAGGCCCAGGTTGAGGAGGAGCCTCTGTCCATGCCGTGTTCTGGTCAGGTACTTGGGTGGGCCACGCAGCCTTGGGATCCTGTTTTCTGTCCGCCACGCCAGCAAGGATCTAGGTGGTGGGTGGCCTTGTGGCTGGGTCGGGTTGTGGCCGGTGCGCTGAGGCCTCTCTTCTGCCCTTGGATGTGTGTGAGATTCCGGCGCAGCAGGACCGTCCTGTCCTCTCTGCTGCCGGTTTTATAGCAGTTGCTGCTGCTGCTGCGGAAGTCGTCTGGGGACATAGTGGAGTCCCATCACAGAAAGGGAAGGAAGACACAGGCGCTCACCAAGTCTGAGCCAGCTCAGGGCAGAGAGGAGCAGAACAGGAAGTCTTCAACCCCACACCCACATCCCACGTTCTCAAAAAGCAACCCATGTGCTGGGCTCTGCCACCCAGGGCCTGGAAACTGCAGGCAGTGGGAACTGCAGTGCTCCCCAGCGCCTGGTGAGTGGCCTTGGACACAGAGGAAGGAAGCACAAGGCAGGAACCGGGATGTGTGGGGTTAGGGTTAGCCGCATGTGTGGGGGCCCTGGGGAGGGTCGTCCCCACCCAATGAACACTCACAGTGCCTGCCAGCTCTGCCAGGCAGATGCCCCGTCTGCTGACCAGAATCCCTGCTGCCCAACCCACAGGGCTGCTGCCCCAGGGGAAGCGACTTCTGTGTGCTTGATCTGCAGATCGGAGCTCAAATGGCACCTGCCCCGCACTGACAAAGGAGCGCAAGGGGCCTCCGCAGTAGGGTCTGCACTGGGTGGACCCTGGGGAGGTGGCAGGCCCTGTGGCCTCTCGGTGGTTTCTTGGGTGGGGAACCAGAACCCCATCTTTGCCCAGGGCCTGCGTCTGGGGAGCAGAGCAGCCATAGGCCTTGAGATGTGGGCTGCCTTCCCTGGGCCATTTCACTGCTGCTTCAAAAAGGGGACACTGAGGGAGGCCAGCCGGGTTTCTGAAGGTGATGAGGAGGGAGGAGACAGGTTGTCATGGCGGAAGCAGCCTCGAGCTGGGGAGGCGGAGGAGGCAGGGAGCAAAACTTCCCGGAGCCCCCAGAGGAAGCAGCTCCTCTGATCCCTTGATTTTGGCCCCTAAACTGCCCTTTCAGACCTCTGATCTCCAGAGTGACAGGCAGATGCATTTGTGGTGTTTAAGGCAATATGGGACAGCAGCTATACGAAATTAATAAAATCAGCAGCGCATTTTCTTGCCCTCAATCATGTTATTTTGCTCCTAAATCAGTAGTCTAATGAACTCTTACACATCCTTCAAAACCCCATCCAAACACTACCACCTCTGGTCAGGATCTGTCAGCTCTCTGGGAGGAACTGATGGCTACTTTCGCCTTGTGGCCTGATCCATGGTGCTGTGGTCAGTGGTGCCAGCACATAACACTCTCTTCTTCCTGTTCATACTTGCACACAGGAAAGTTGTATTTGTGCATGTGTGTGTGTGCGTGCGTGTGTGTGTGTGTGTGTGCGCACACATGCACAAGTATGCAGTACTGGAGTTTGAACCCAGGGCCTTCACACTGAGCTGCATCCCTAAATTTTTGCATTTTTTGAGACAGAGTTTCCCTAAGTCATAAGTTGGCTGGGCTGGGCTTGAACTCCTGATCCTCCTGCCTCAGCCTCCAAGAGTCCCGGGACGACAGGCGTGCGCCATTGCGCCTGTTGGGAAAGCCGTGTTCTCACTGTGCTCTGACTTCTCGGGACAGCGCTGCGCACAGTCCAGCTCGGGGAGCCCGGGCCGAGTGATCAATGGGTCACTGGACGCTGCCCTCCAACCTGCATCTGCTCTTGTAATGAGTAGTGGAGATTTACGGGCTCGGGGAGATTCACCGGCGGTCAGTACCTGGCGTGGCTGCGTCTGCCATGGAGATGGGAGCGGGAAGGGAGCAGGATGAGCAGCAGATGCTCGTGGCCGCCGCACCCGTTCATTACTCCCGGCTTCCCGCGAACACGCTCATTCAGCAAATGCTACCGGGTGTCTGTGCTGCTTCCCTGGGTGGGGCCCGGCGGGCTCACCTCTGTGGCCAAATTCTGCACCCAAAGCCCCTTCCCAGAAGCCCTCAGAGCACGTGACGCGGAGTGCACGGTGCCCGCTGGTGGTGCATGCCTCCCTGCCGAGTCTGGACGAGGTCACCCCAAAAAGAAGTGTGCTGGAGATGGCTGAGGTCCGTCTTCAAGGACTCATGTGCGGCCGCCTGGCCCGCAGGGTGGCGAGTGGAGGTCCCTGGGGGCACCACCCTCGCGAGGGGAGCCGCACAGTTCTCCTGGGACCCTGCAAGTGCTGGCACATCCGCCTGCCCTGACACCATTGGAGACACGCGGCCGGAGTCTGGGATGCGGTGCTGTGAGGTTCCTGTCTCCCTAGAGCCACCTGCACGCACAGGCGGGGCTTGTGGAGGGTGATGGATTATGGGGCTGGTAGCTGACTCCTGCTGGGAGGCGGGGCCTGGCGGGATGAGGGGGCCCCTGGGCGTGGCCTGGACAGTCCATCTACCTCCCGGCTCCTCCCTGCTCTCTTGCTTCCCACCCCCATCTCCTGAGCAGCCCTCCTCTGCCAGGCCCCGCTGTCATGCCATCCCGCCTCGGAGCCGGCTGACTGAGGACTGAAATGGGAGCCCAAGTAAAGCCCTCTTCCATTGAGGATGTCAGGTACCGTGTCCCGGCAACAAGGAGCGTGCCTAAGACAGGTGCCGTGTCCTCGGGCTTCGGGAACTGTGAGCTGAGTGGGCCCCTTCTCTGTGAAGTTAGCTGGCCATCGTTACAGTAACGGAAACGGGCTCCGCGTAAACCCCACATCGTCGGCACTCGCTCGCCCATCCTCCGGCCCCCAGCCTGACATCCCTGTCTGACTGCTCCCTCCTTTGCTTGGCCTGTCTGGACGCCACACTTGTGCGCAGGACGAAGGTTCCACTCACAAGCGCCACCATCTCACGGTTCCTCCGACTGTAGTTGGTATCCCTCCCTCCTGCCTCTGCAGTCATGGAAGGTGTCACCATGTGCACAGGGTCGTGTGCACCGTGATAACTGAGCGTCCACCTTGCGTTGGGTGCACCGCTGAACATTTTCACACAAGTTCGTACTTGAACGTAGATTTACAGTTCTCCTGGACACTCAGGTAGAATGTGTTCCTGGGCGTGTGGCACGTGCTGCCGTGACTCCTTGGGTGTCTGTAGGGCACGTACCTGGGCTCAGGGTCCAGGAGAGGTCTTGGCTTTTCAGTGACGGCTTATCGGGTTACACAGAGAGAGGGGCATGCAAGACACCAGCCCTCGCACCTATAGATCGGTTTGGGGAGAAGAGACGTTTTAAATTCAAAAGTCTCCGTCTCCACAGGTCTGGTGTATTTCTCCATTCACTCAGCTCCTCCCTAGTGTCTCCCAATAATGTTTAATACCTCCTCCCTCGGGGACCTTTCGTGTCCTTCTCGGAGATTTATTGCTAGGTGTTTTGCATTTGGAGTTGCCGTTGAAGCAGTTAGGTTTTCTGTTTGTGGCTGGGTGAAAGTAATCTATTTTTAAAGAAATCTATTGATCCAGGGTTTAGAAACACTGCTAGTCTCTTGTCGGCCCTAGTAATTTATCTACCGAGGACGCGGGTCGTCTCTCTAGAACAGTCGCATCCTGTGATGATGGGGATGAGGTGGGCCCTAGTTCCCAGCTGTTGTGGCTCGTGTCTGGACGTCCCCCAAAGCCTCGTGCGGTCACAGGTGGGGCTTTTTCAGAGGTGGCTGGATCTAGAGTGTGTGATGTGGGATTAAGAGAGTATGACTACTGAATCAATCCACTGATCGGTTTGACACCACCCTAACCCTGGCAGCCTGGATAAGATACACAGAGAGAAGCTGGGTAGGCCCCTCGCTTGCACCCCTTGCCTACCTGGCTGCCTCCTGCCTGCCTGCCTGCCCCCTGCCTCAGACCCAGCTGATTGCGAACTGAAACCTCTACAAACTGTGAGCTAAGTAAACCTTTCCTCCCTTAACTTTGGGTGTCGGGTTTTTTGTCTCAGCATTGAGGAAATGTGACATAGACACCAGCTCTCGAGTCTTCAACTCTCGTCCTGGCCGTGCTGAGCCACCGGGAGTCCTGAGCTCCTTCACAGTCGTGCGTTGCTTCTCCTTAAGCAACTTTTCAACTTTTGGTACCGGGAATTGAACCAGGCCTTGCACCGAGCTACATCCCCAGACCCTTGTATTTTTTATTTGGACACAGCGTTGCGCTAAGCTGCTCTGCTGCCCAGGCCGACCGTACGGGCCTGGCGTGGACTCCAGGTGTGCTCCTGACTTGAAGAGAAGGGTGCTGACGGCTCGCCCGCATGCGCAGGTCGACGCTCGGCACTGGTCAGGGAATCTCTCTCCCGGTTCTACTTGGCAAGCTTGCGTTCTAACTGTTGGAAGGGCGCCGACAGCTCTTGGCCGTGTCAGTATGTCTAACGAACACGGTCTCTTCACGGGCAGCCGGCATTGCTCTCGCCACTGTGCGGAGGAGGCACAGAGAGGTCCAGCCGTTTGCTGGGGCCGCACAGCGGACGCAGATGTGGCTGAGCCCAGGCGGTGAACTGCAGCTGGGTCTCAACTTCCCCGATAAACGACAGGTCCTGAGAAACCTCATGTAAACGGAAAAGGCCGCTGCCTGGTGACCGCTTGTGGGGAAAAGCGCAGACCCGGATCCAAAGTGTGGCTTCTGCTCTTTTCTCTCCACTGTGGGATCGAGGGCTCGTCCACGGGACCCTCATCCAGGGTCCATCGAGAGCCATCCAGGCTATCGCATTCTGTCCCTCGACAGTGAGACCGAGTAGCTAAGGACGAAAGCAGCAGAAATAGCCGCGCTACCCCAAGCCTGATCCTCCGCAGACAGTAAGTAAACGTGCTTCTGCCACAAGTGCTTGGGGAGAAGGGCGGCTCACGTGGGTGACGCTGGAGGGGCAGGCTGTGCCGCTCACAGGGAGGGCGACCTTGTGAGCAGCTGCTGGGTGTAGCTCCATGCGGCTGAACTGGGAAAATAAGAAGGAATTGCTTTCTTTACGGGAAGAACCTGCTGTCGAAACTTAGTTTACAGCCAGGCGTGGTGGCGCTTGCCTGTAATCCTGGCACTCTGGGAGGCTGAGGCGGGAGGATCCCAAGTTTGAGCCCACTCTGGGCAAATGAGCAATTTAGCAAGACCGCACCTCAAAATAAAAACTAAGAAGGCTTCGGGGCGTAGCTCAGTCAGAGGCCCCGAGCTCAATCCCCAGACCAAACGCCTGCAGTCATAAAGAAAGAAGAGCAGAGACTCAAAGCCGTCGCGACATCTTGTGAGGCCAAGCGCCCTGGCACCGACCCAGCGGCAGAGCCGCACATGAAGACATACAACTGAAAATGAAGAATCGACAGCTGGTTGTGCAGCACACACCTGCAGTCCCAACTTCGGCGAGGCTGAGGCAGGAGGGTCTTGAGCCGGAGGCCAGCCTGGGCTACACAGTGAGACCCTGTCTCAAAAAACAATCAACCAAAAGGGAAAAGCAAAACAGAAAAGCAAGATTCAACCTAGAAATGTGAAGTTGTTTCCGTGCAGACGAGACTCACGCCTTGTGCAAAACTCGTAGAAGGGTCAAAATTCTTGGTGAAAACAAAACTATCAGAAGAAAATATACGAGGCCATTTCAGAGCTCAGGGCAAGACACCAACAGAATAACTCCTAAAGGGAAGAGGGGTGATTCGATTACATCGAGATTTAAATCATCTGTCGGACAGAGGACCCTGGAATGGAGATAAAAATCAAGGCACAGAGACGAGGTCTGGGGCGCAGCCGACAGATGGGAGGTCAGTGCCCAGGACAGATGAATTACGGCCTCGCTCGCTCGGGGAGGAGAGACGATCCTCCTGGGAAGGCGGAAGCACAGGGAGAAGCGGGAGCCTGAGCCCCGACGGCCATGCTGGGCTCGGACCCTGGCCCGCCCCAGGGACCGTGACGGCCTCCTCTGGCCACACCCTGGGGACGGCGGCTAAACGGGGCATGCTTCTACGGTGACGCCGCGGTGCGGGGAAAGTACGGGCTCATCTTCCGTGACTTCTGGACACGCAGAAGGATGCCCCAGGGCGGAAAGGGAGCACCCAGCAGAGAGGACAGCAGGACAGCTGCAGCCTCAGGGGACAGAAGCACAGGCGGGCGGTGTCTTAGGTCTCCTGTGACTTTGTCTCCCTCACAGCATCTGAGTGGAATCAGGGAGGGTGGATTTTGGGAGTGGGACCCAGGCAGTATGTTCTGTTTTGAAGCTGTGTAGAAGCAGCGGAGGGGAAAGGGCTGGGGATGAGCAGAGGCGGAGGAGGCAGGGCCAGGCTTCCCTCGCCCTTTGTCCCCACATCCTGGCCAGGGGGACTGGCTGACTCTTGGGGGCCCCAGCTCCTCACCATCCTTGGAAAGCTAAGGAAGGCCTCCTATGAAGGGAGCATGTGTGTGGGGTCTGGAGGGTTAAATAGGAGTTTGCAAGGAAGAAGGAAGTGCCCTCCAGGACGAGGGAGTGACATAGACAAAGCACAGGGCCACGAAGGGGCCGAGCCAGCTCTGGGGGCAGCAGACCACTTCGCAGACTCCACCCCGGCTGTGTGCGGCCAACTTGCCACCCCAATGCGGCCTCTGCAGCCTCCAGAGAGAAACACCTCGGGGCTGCCCCCGCGACCCTGTTTCTGCTGTCTGCCCCTCCACGCGGGCTGCCCTGGGCTCCGTCCGACAGGGGCAGACGGCAGGATCCGCAGCACGGCCGCTCCCTGCCTCCTCAATTATCCTCGGGCCGATCGATCTGGAAAGGGAGTCTAGACGCACACAGGCAGACTGTTAACCAGGAGCAGTTAGTGCAGAGTGGACACTTAACTGGCAATCGAGGGGTCTGATGAGCCGTAAAGCAGCGGAGGATTTATGGGAGATAAAGACGGTTTAACTAAGCCTGGAGCTGGCCCCCGGCGGCCGCGAGCCGGGCGCTGTCTCCCAGCCCTGCGGAGCTGGAGCTGCGGCTGGGCTGGGCGAGGCCCTCACTCTGGGGCTCATTTCGCGGCCACTAGTCCCTGCCTGCCCATTACCCTCAGGGGTGACGACCGCACTGGTACGCTGGGCCGTGTGGCTGCCACTTTCCGGCACACAGGTCACCTCCCAGGGTCTTCCCAGCCTCTGTGGGAGACGGAGATGGTCATCTCTGTGTTGAAGGATGCCACCAGGCGCAAGGTCATCACAGCTGTGGCTCTGGGTCCTCGTGGGTCTGTGCCTGAGCCCCACGTGGGGATCCTGTGCTCTGCCTACAGGCCCTGCCATGTCGCCCGCCTGATGCCCTGTGTCCACTGGCCCAGCTGGCTTCTTCTGTCACTGTGGCCTGACTGTCCCCAGAGAAGGAGGGGCGGCTGCCCCGGAGGACCCGTCTCAAGCACCTGGAACGCACACTTGCCTTTTTGTAGGATCGATGGTGGCTTCTTCATCGCTGCTAATGACTTCGGGCTCGTAAATCACCTTCAGCCCAAGAAGCCTGGACTTCGGCTCCGTCCCTCCCCGCCCCTCCACCCCTTCCATGGAGATCGGCCGTCCTGTTGCTCTCCCAGGAGGATCACCAGGAGTTCAAGGCCAGCCTGAGGTACACAGCAACATCCTGTCTCAAAAAAGAAAAGAAAAGAAAGAAAGAAAAATCCTCAGAGAAAGCCGGGTCACAGTAATGACGGCTGCATAGAGTCGGGGCACCGCCCGGACACAGAGCCCCAGGCACAAACAAAAGTTTCCGTTTGATGGTAGTTTTGAACTCATCCACACCCAATAGCAATTTCAAAATTTACAGTTTGCCAGGCTACAAGGAGAACTACAAAGAAACCAGCGCAAGTGCCCTCCTCGGGGTTCGTGAAAACACATCGTGCAGCAGCTGACCGTCCAGCTGAGACACAGCACAAAGGTGCGCGTGTTCTCAGACACAAGCGACACGCTCAGCCCAGCCAGCGGGGGCCCCTCTCCAGACTCGTGGAGCCCGCGCTAAAAACTAATACCAGCCATAAATAAAGTGGCCTCGACACATTACAAGGGATGGTTATCAAAGAGACCACATTCTCTGACCACAATGCAAGTAAATTAACATCAATAAAAGCTCACAGTGGGGAAACTGTAAAGGGCGCTAGAAGAGAAGGTGACGGAAATACTGCGCACGGGAGCAGGGAGGAGCAGCAGCCACCACAGCACTCAGAAAACGTTTGTAAGTCTACGTGAGGAAAGAAGAAAGCTTGAGGTGAATTATCCGGACAACCTTCCTCCCAAGAAATGCCATGAGGGTCGGAATAAAAATATTAGGATACCGCGTGCGAGTGACTTATGGCGCAAAATAGAACAATGCAGATGAGCTGGCCAGATTTCTAGAAAGATATAAAATGCCAATGCTGTTTTAAGAAGAAGTGGGAAATTGCAGTGGTCTTATGGGCACTGAAGAAATGGAATCAATAATTTGAAGTCTTCCCAGAAGAAGGCCAGGGTTTACAGGTAAATACAACCAAATAAAGACCAAACAGTCTTGATATTTCCCAGATGTTTGAGAAAATAGCAAAATAGAACACATATTTCAGCTCATTTTAATTAGGCCAACTAAAGTGACTTTACTTGTGACCACAGTTACTAAAGTACCACCAAAAATACAAAGAAGCTAAACTTTTGCAAAGCTAAGAAGTCCTAATGAATTGGGGTCCATTTCCAGAACACAGTAGTTGCTACATTTGAGACCTTGTTAACACGATCCATCACATAGAGGGAGGGAGGAAAACGATGATTTTTTCACAGCTATGTTTAAGATTTCATAAGAATTCATGATGAAAACTCATTCATATTTTTAAAACTCAGTTAGTGATGAGGATAACAAATGGAACTTTGTCACCCAGTGAAAAGGATTTCAAAAGGAAAGTAGGTCAGAGAATTTCTCCCTCGAGCACGGTGGCTGGTGACTCCGGATGACAGAAACCCCTTTCACATCAGAGGCCTCCCGTCCTGGTCCCGGGGCGCGGGCTCCCTGCCCCAGAGATGCCAGCCGCATCGAGCCAGTGGAGGGCACCGTGGGGCTGTTGCTATTTTCCTCCCCCGTGGTTTCCTACACACAAACCAAAAGCAATCTAAGAGAGGCCGGTCAGTTTTGCTGATAGACTCTAGCAGTTTCTGATTGTAATATTAATAAATCGATGGGGCTTATGTTCCAAAGATAGAAATGTAATTAAAATATATTTTACAATACTGACAAAAAAGGTCACAAAGGTCCAAGTAGCGCATCGGAAGACGCGGGTGGGGGGAATGTGCCTGACCACGTGTCAGAAGGTCTCTATGGTCACAGTCAGACACCCGCGGATGTGGGGCCCCTTCTGCTCCACAGACAGACAGCTTCTCTGCCCACCCAGAGCTCCGGCTCTCTGTGCTCACCCTCCTGTGAAGTCTCCAGGGGCTGCGGCTGGGAGCGCGGCTGTCTGCAGATAGCAAGGCCCTGCCACCTGCAGAGCTCCGCAGTCATCCGGTAGAGATGGGCACCAGCGGGCAGCTTAGATCCCACATCAGAAGGTTCTGAGCACCCAGCAGAGGGTGAGTGAGCTGGGGTGCTCATTAAATCAGCAGGGTGTGGATTAAAACAGGACAGCTGGGACTGGCCTTCCAGAGAAGGATTATCCATGAAGACTGGAGGCGAGGCAGTGTGCCTTGTAGGTGCCTAGGGAGGAATGTTCTGAGCAGTGAGGGCAGCCGTGCAAAGGCCCTGGGGTGAGTTGTGCCTGGCCTGCCCATGGGACACCGAAACAGTCAGGTGGCTGGTGTGGAGGGAGAGGTGGGGACCAGCTGGGAAGCACTCCAAGGACAGGGAGAGGACGTTGTTTTCCCTCTGTGTGTGATGAAGGCTTGCTGGGGGTGCTGGGGCGGGGAATAATAGAGGTGAGAAGAGGATGCTGCTGCTGGGGAGGAGTAGAGCAGGGGTCCAGCCCACCTGAGGGTGCCCTGGCAGGAGTGGTGGGGATAAGGGCAGTAGGGCCTGGGTGTGCCTTGGTGGCTGGGTAGCAGAGTGCATGAGGACGGAGGGCAGGATGGCTGTGGAGGGCGAGCCGGGCTTCCTCTTGGGCACCAGGAGGATGAAGCTGGCTGCAGGGTGGCAGGTGGGGCTGGGGCTGTGTGGGGAGGCCAGTGGGCTGCTGCCCCTGGGTCTGGAGTTCAGGCTGGGGCTGGGTGTGGTGACTGGAAATGCCAGAAATCCAGAGAGGGGCTGAGGACAAGTCTGCATCCCTGTGTCCCTTCTAGGCGGGGAGAAGGGAAGAGGCAGGAGGGGTCAGAGGCCGAGCACCAGCCTGCCCTGGACGTGGCTGGGAAACATTCCTGGAAGCCAGAGTGTGCCACTGTCCCCATCACATGAACATGGTGAGACGGCCGCAGAGGACGGTGGTCCAGGGAAGTAGCGGGAGTGGCCAGGTGGAGCCATGGGGAAGAGAGGGGTGAGGGCGGGGACCAGGCCTGCTCAGATGCCATTGCCGCTGTGAAGAGAGGCGGAGAAACGGCCCTAGGTGGTGTCCAGGGGCAGGAGAGGAAGGCCGAGGCCAGTTCAGACTTGGGGCAGCCTGAGGTGTGCACGGGCAGGACAGCCACACGGGATGTCCCCAGGGCACTTGCGACACCAGAGGCCAGGCCTCTGCAGGCCCTGTGGAAGGTGGCCCCAGCCTTCGCGGGGCTGGGCAGAGAGTGCTAGGGCGACCATGCAGCCCGTCATGGTAACGGCTGGCTGTGCCCCTCTGCAGATGGCGGCTGGCCGCTAAAGCTGCAGGACAAGCACAGAACTGGGGCCCAACATGCCCTACCCCGCTGGGCTGGGAGGGAGCTGCGATCTCCTCATGGACAGCAGACACAGCGTCCACTTGGGTCTGTCCTGAGTGCGAAATAATCCCACACACACCCACAGCTGCTGATTGTCTTCATGGCACTCTGCGTCTTGGCTGAGCCCGAGGCAGGAGCGGGGGAGGGAGGGGGGAATCCTGGCATCCGGGAGGCCGGAGCAGGAATCAGACCTCAGCCATGACACGGTCCCTCCTGGTGGCCAGGGGCTGCTCCTGAGGCTCTGAGGCCCTCTCCGTGTCCCCTCACCTGTCCCCAAGAAGAAGGGGCAGCTTCCTGCGGGGGCGCAGGACAGACGGTGAGCCTGTTGAAGCACACTCTGCCCTCCCGTTCCAGGAACTCTGCCCTCCCGTTCCTGTGAGCGACCGCAGGGCTGGGCTCCACCGGACCTCGCAGGGCCACTTACTGGCAGCCCCGGCTGTCAGAGAGAAATGCGTTCACCTAAATTTAGCCACCTTTCTGGGAAGAGAGAGCACAGTGCGACAGTCAGGGCCGATGAAGGGGACTTACCCCAGACCCACCACCTCCGCCACAGCCACACCACAGACCTCGGGACGCTCCTGCGGCCAGCATGGGGCTGGGGGCGGTGGGGGGTGTTTCCCGGACTAGCTTTTGTGGGAGGAGCCCAGGCGAGAGACCCAGGTGTGGGAGGCAGTGAGCCCCGCTGCTGGAGGCCAGTGAGGTCCCCTCGAGGTGATAACCTCATGTGGGTGTGACGGCCTGCTCTCTGCAGAATAGGCCAGCTCAGAGAGGGCAGGATGAGCTGGTCACACAGCAGCGGGGGGTTGTATCAGGCTCCCTCAGCCTGTCCCAGTCCCTGCCCCCACATCTGGCTGCAGGTCCTTGTCGTCTCTGGAGGTGGCTGACCAGAGCCAGGTGGCGGAAACCCTGCAAGTCACAGCTGCAGAGAGCCAGTGACCCAGACAGACACGGTGCATCTTTTCACGGTCAGGTCTAAAATGGACCCCCGGGTTGCAGACAGCACTGCCTCGAGCAGAGCAGCCCCTGCCCAGGGTTGGCCTGGTCCCATTGTCCCTGCCCTCAGTTCCCCCGATGTCAGGAACACGACCTAGACACCCCTCCCTCTAACAGATTCCTTAAACACCTTTTGTGTCGTTTCCTCTCTGGCGGCCAGCTAACCCCACGTCCTCCTGGGCAAGGGGGTGCTGTCCTCTGAGGCATCCGGGAGCTCAGAAGAACAACCAGGTGAGAAGCAGGAAAGGCGGGCTCCGCCTCATTTCCGGGCCTCCGTGTGGAGGCAGGGCTGGCCCGCAGCAGCCCCTGGCGCTGTCCCCGGTGCTGACCCCGGCAGCCAGGCTGCTCCTTCCCCAGGGGCTGTAGGGCTCTGTCCTCCCCGTTCCATTGGGCTTCCCTGCTCTCTGCTGACCCAACTCGAATCTACAACAGTTTCTCCCTCCTGTCCAACAGCTGGCCATCCTGGAGGCAGTGTGTATTAGTTACCTTTCCAGAGTCAATGGTTTTCAAGAAAGCAGATTTAATACAGGAGATTTACCAGTTACAACATTCACCCGTAAGCCAAATGCAGGAAGGGTGTTGAATGTCTGTCTATGCACTGGAGACCCAAAAGACCCAATTAAGGGCTGGGAGCCCACGGCACTGCCCTGTGTACATCCATGTCTGCAGATGATGGCTGAAATCTTTACTGGAACCAGGATACGATGCTCAAAGCAGAGATGCCGACCAGAGCTCCCTCGAAGCAACAGCAGCCATCCTCGATGACAGCAAGTCCCCAAGCTTCTCCTGCAACAAGAACGGCCAAGTTCCCTTTGGGAGAGCCAGCCACAACGGAGCTTCTCCTGGGAAACAGCCTGCAACTATCTCTGCTCCCGTTCTGCTTTATGTTGTGTCGGCAATAACCTTCAGGTGGATCCTCTACTCCCAGAACCACACCGACTCTGTCCAGCTGGGCCTCCTTGCTCAAGCAGACCACAATAACAAGTCCAACACAGGGTGTGAGAATGAAGGAGATTGGCTTTGCCCTTGGGGACTCATAGTCACAAAGGCAGGGATGGGGGACAGACAGGTGCATCCTGAGACGCTGCATGAGGAGGAGGAAGGCTGGAGGTTCTGTCCCAGACCTTCTGACCCTGCCTGTCTTTCCCTCAGTTCTCAGCTTCCACCGAGTGGTTGGATGGCTCCATCCATAGGGGACACAGGGAGCTCTGGCCCGGCACTGCAGGTTGTTGCCTCGACATTTTTAAAACTTGGAATGTGGGGGCTGGGGATTTAGCTCAGTGATTAGAGTGCTTGCCTTGCAAGCACAAGGGCCTGAGTTCGATCCCCGGCACCACAAAAAAACCCCAAAAAAACTTGGAATGTGGTGTCCACTTTCAAGCCAAGGCCATTCCCACCACACCCTCTGCAGCTGACCTGGAGCAGCATGTTTGCGCTCCAGCGCCCTCATCCAGGGGGAACTAATAAGTCTCCACCTGGGGACCCTGGAGGAGCTGGAGGTCAGATCCAGTGAGGTCCAAGGAAGCATCTGGGGACACTGCAATCCCACCAAGGGAGACACTGGTTTAGAGTTGGAAGTGCACTCTCCCACAGAGGACAAGGGGACGTGTGCTGTAGCAGGCATTTCTTCACTCCCGCATCCCAGCTCTGAGATCCAGTCCCCAGTGTGCCCCTGGACAGCAGCACTGCCTCACAGAGGAGCCGTGTGGATCCTCGCTGGCTTCTGTGCATCTTCCTGAGGAAAGAAAACATCCTTCCAGGTCATGCCCCTAGCAGCCCACCTTCAAGCAGGCCACATCTCCTCACAGCACATTCAGCTTTGAATCTCTCTCAGTGGATGAGTATAGCATCCCTATGATCCAATCACCTGCCAAATGCCCAATCTCTAAGCATGTGAGACTTTTGGGGGACATTTTCGATCTGAACCATCACATTTCACTCCTGAGACTGATGTCCATCACATTATGCAGGATGCATTTAGTCCATCTGTAAGAGTTGCCAGAGTCTTAACAGTTTCAAATTGCTGAAAAGTCTAAATCCAAAGTTTTCTCTGAGACTCAAAGCAAGCTCTTACCTGTGAGCCTTGTAAAAATAAAAAAGAAAGTTAAATACTTCCAAAATGCAATGGCACAGGGTTAACATTCCCATTTCAAAAGTGAAGAACAGGGAGCTATAAAGGAATAGGACTAAAGAAAGACCAAAACCCAGCAGGGCAAACATCCTATAGCTTCATGTCCGGCATCCAGTGCAGGGGCTGGTGAGAGGTGAATCCCAGAGGGCGTGAGCAGCCCCACCCCTATGGCCTTGCTACTTGCAGCCCACTAGGCCTCTCTCTTCACTGGTTTTGCTCACTGCCTGCTTCCCTCAGGAGGCCTTCCATGTTCCTGGCACCTCCAGCTTCCTTGAGTCTCCACTGCACTCTCAGCTTCACCCTCAAAAATTCATGCAGCACCGTCTCAGGGACACATCATTTGGCCTCTCGGCCCTCCTTTGAAATCTGAGTGGAAGCCTCTATGACTCCACAGCTCGTATTCTGCATGCTCCCAGAGTCGCACCACATGGCTAATACCATACCAAGGTCTGTCACCAATTTGAGCAGTAGCTGGGCCCCCATGGTCCATGACTGAGGCGGCCTCTGAGTGCCTTGTTGGCTGCCCTGGGGGAGCATTCCTCTATGTCTCCCCAAGTGAGCAGGGTGCCTGGGCTCTCTCCCCAAAGCAAAGTCTTTCAAAGGAGTTTGCCCTCTTACACCCTCGGGTCTGTGGTGGGTGGGGTCTTGTCGATTCCTGAGAAGATACCCTCACAGCGTCTTTCCTCTTGTCTCAGTACAAAGTACTTATCTTCTTTCTAATGGTACCAGTCTTTTCAGCAACCACACTCTCCTTGGCCCCAATTTTGTAGACTTTTCTTTCTGGCCAAGCTGCACAGCTTTTACATCTTTTGGTTCTATGTTTTGCTCCTAGTGGACGGAGCTGACCATGAGAGGCCACATATTGTCAGACTCCACATGTGAGAAATGCCCAGAATGGCCAAAGCTATAGAGACAGAGTAGAGCAGCTGTTGCTGGGGCCGGGGGAGGGGCAGACAAGGGGAGTTAGCTCTGAATGGGGACAGAATTTCAGTTCTGCAGGATGCTGCAGCTGGACCTTCGGCATCCCCCGAGAGCCACTGTGTTAGAGTCTTGGTTTCCAGAGTGGCACTGCTGGGAGCTGGTGGGACCCCTGGGAGCTGGAGCCTTGTAGGAGAGTCTTGGTCATCGGGGTGTGCACAGGAAGGACAGAGTGGGACCTGCCCAGTCCTGTCCTGATTCCTTTTCGATTTCTGTCCATGAGGGAGTGACTCTTCCACTACACATCCTTGTCATGACACATTGCCTTGCCACCGGCCCCAGCAATGGGGGAATGTATCAGTGGCTGATATATTGGGGCTTGAAGCCTCCAAGACTGTGAGCTAGCATCAACCTTTCTGCTTTATAAGGTGATCATCTCAGATGTTAGCTACAGTGTTGGAGAGCTGACCAGCACAAGGTGAAAGTGTTCTGGTGGGGCAGTGATGGCCTCACAACAATGTGAATGCACTCAATGCCACTGGAATGAACCCTTGAAAAGTTAAAGCAGTCAGTTGGATGCTGTGGATATTTTATCACACACGCAAAAGATATTGAAGACCAAAAAGACTCAGATGTTGTTATGGTTCAGATCTAAAGTGTCCCCCAGATTCTCCTGTGTGTGGAAGTGATGGCTCATGGGGTGCTGTGCTCAGCAGTGTGACTGTCTGTGGACGGGCTCCTGGCCGACTGTGCTGTAGGAGGTGGGGCCTGGAATGATGCCTTCCTGTCGCTGGCTCCTCCTTTCTCTCTACTTCCTGTCTGCCATGGTGTGAGCAGCTTTCCTCTGCCACACTGTCCTGTCATGCCTGCCATTTCTGCTCTCCTGGAGCTGGCCCTCCATGGACTGAGCCCTCTGAAACCATGAGCCAAAGTAAACCTTCCTCCTTTCAGTCGTGGGTGTCGGGTATTGTGTTTCAGCCACGGGAAAGTGACTAGACAGATGCCAACATGATCCGGCTCACTGGGTGGACACAGGCACTTTGTGTTCCCCTCAGGATGATTAGTATTAACTGCAGGGATCAGCGATGCCTCTGATGCACTTAAATTTGAGTGTGTGGTGATGAAACCAAAATCACTGGCCCTGAGGGGATGCGCTGTGGGCATCGAGGGTGGGTTTGGTGTAGACACAGGATTCTGCTTTTCATGACTTCCAGAGCACGAGTCAAGCCTGAGTGACCACATGAGAAATTGCCAAGCAGTTTGCAAAGAAGCCAGCCCAGGGCTGGGGATTTAGCAGAGCGGTTAGAGTGCTTGCCTTGCAAGCACAAGCCCCTGAGTTCGATCCCCAGCACAAAAAAAAAAAAAAAAGAAGCCAGCCCTCCAGCCCGGCCGCACGCGTCAGTGCCCGTGTTTCCTCTCAGGCTTTCCTGTCTCAGCTGTGCCTGTGGGAGTAGGGTGGTCTCATCGCGGCGGCTCCCGTTCGCACTTCCCCGAGGACCAACGGGCCGAGCTCCTTTGTGTGTGCTTGCTGGCTGTGGATACATTTTTATCTACGTATCTGTCCAAATCTCTCACCCATTTCAAAATTCAGTTATCCTGTTATCAGTTTGTCAGAGTTCTTAGAAATACATATTCTAGACATAAGCTCTACCAGACATTCGTTTCGCAGGTATCTTGTCTGCCTGCGGCTTGTCTTTTTGTGTTCCTTAAAAGCTTTTGCAAAATAAAGTTTTTAATTGTCATAGGTTTCAGTTTATGGACCCTTTTGTAGTCTGCTTTTGTGCCTCTGCGTCCTGTAGAGAACGTGCCTGATCCAGGCTGACTCATGTTTGCTCTGCCATTTTCTCAGAGGCAGTTCGCTTAGTCCCTGGCTCTGGTACCGGAAGTGCACAGAGGCTGGGCAGCTGAACATCCCAGGCTGAGACGGGGTCCCTGGCTGTGAGGTCCTCAGGGCACCTCGGCAGGATTAGGAAGAGCCAGAGTTCCAGGCCATGCTGTCAACCGCAGACACAGAGGTCAGCGATTCTCCCATGCAGGATCTGACCACTGACAAAGTCCTTTCTCATCCGCCCCATGCAGCATCCTGGGCAGAAACGAGAAGGTCACTGGACCAGTCCGCTTCTGTCACTAGAGCAATTCCTGAGCTTATCAGTTCATCAGGACAGGAAGTTCAGGGTTTTGGAGGCCTGAGTCCACGTGTTATCCTTGGCCCCGTGGCTGGCTTTGGCCTTCTGGCCCAGTCCCTTGGCCCTGGTAACATGCAGCACCACACATCATGTGGGGAGAGTGCCGTGGTGCCTGGGAAGCAGAGCAGGAGGAAAAGCTGGTCCCATCACCCTTCTGAGGCCATGCCCAAGTGACCTCACTTCCTCCTGCCAGGCCCCGCCCCCTAAAGGTCCCACTGCTGCCCAACAGCACCACATCTGGGAGCAGGGGCTCTGAAACACTCGGATCTGAACTAACAATTGCCTAGCTGGTGGGGGCAGAGCCACAGGTCCTGATCTTCTGACTCAGAGCAGGCTCACTCTCTGCCTCAGTTTCCCACCTGTGTGGGTTCACCCTGCGCCTTGGTGAATCTTCTGTCTGTACCTGCTCGGCTGTGACTAGGGAGACCCAGCAGGTACAGAGAGAAGGTACAGACAGAGACCCAGGAACTACCCCTGGGCCCTGCTGTGTTGCTCCACTGGGGCAGTGTGGAGGGCAGCTGCAGGGCCCCTGGCTGGTGGCCCTGGCAGCTCCCCACAAGGCTCAGCTAGGACACCTGGGCTCGTCAGGGCAGCAAGCCGAGCCACTCCACAGTTCTTTGCTAAGCCCAGGACGTGGCATGAATGAGGGACACTTATGCCATCAAGGTGGCTGCAGGATGGCCAGAGGAGGGTGTGGAGAGGCCACAGGAGAGTTAGGGCCGGGGTTAGGGGAAGATGGGGAGCTGTTGTCACTGTGGGGAGGGGCAGTGATGAAAACAGAGATACAGGCATAGACGACAAGACACAGACGCAGAGGGAGTGACCTTCGCTTAGGGGACACCCCAGATCAAAGCGACCCAGGGAAGAGCCGGGGCACCAGGCCCTAACCTTGCTCTCTTTCCCTCCCACCATCCCCACCGGGGCTCCCTGGGGCCAAACCCAGTAGGAAGATGCAGACCCCAGTGCCAGCAACGCAGTCCACGCAGATCCTCCTTCCCCCGATATGGCCAAGGGCAGGCAGAGAGGACTCAGGAGCCAGGCTGGAGTGTAGGGTGGTGGAACCCAAGATCCCGCTGCACGGGGGAGCCCTGCACTATCACCCCGGCCTGGGACTGAGCAGGAAGCTGCCGTGCCTGTGGGGAGCGGCTTGTCTCAGGGGGTGAGGGATTCGCTGGGAGGGGAGGAACTGCAGCTTGGTGGGACAGAAGGGAAGGGCTCGCTGTGGCGAGGTAAAGCCAAGTTTCTGCAGGATGACGAGGGCATGGAGGAAGGTAAGGAATGGGGGCGCCAGGAGCCTCTGTGACCCCTGATGAGCTGGAGCGAAGCTCCTGAGCTTGTACAGGCCCTACTCGGCACACCGCCTGGGGGTGTCCTCTGGCCCACACATCTAAGATCTCGGGGGCCGAGGCGTTTGAGAAACATTTCCAAACATCTAAAGCACGGCAGAGACACGTGGCTTCGCTTAGGCCCGACCCGAGCCGCTTTCTTGTGGGATTCGGTCCGTCCTCCCTCAGAGCTCAAGGAGCCGAGAGGAAAAATGAAAACCAAAGTTCCAGGCAGCCTTGCGGCCAGCCCTTCCCGCCTTTCAAGTTGACAGGAGCTTCGCCCGCTCCCAGCTTTCTTGCAAATGTAAAAGCTGGATCTCGCCGCTCGGCGCCACATTTGATTCCGATTTGCGCCTGGCGCGTGATGACAGCGTCCCGGCCGATAATGGACGAGGGCCGCCCGGGAGGCGAGGCCGCCGCCGCCATCAGGAGGGTGGTCAGTGGGTCTCAGGGCCAGGCCCGGGGTGGGGTGGTGCAGGCAAGACGCCAGCCTGCAGCCTTTGGGGACATGGAGGGCCAGGCGCCCCTTTTGGGATCCACTGACCACGGTGGGAGCCAGTGAGTGGACAGGACCAGCATTTAGATGCACAGACAAAGGGTGGCGGATGCGGCCAGGGTCTGTGGGACTGCGGGCAACGTGGGCCTGGGTCTGCCCAGGGCACAGAGTGGCAGCCCACGCACCATGCCCACTCCTGCCTGAGCCTGTGCGAGTACCAGGTGGGAACTCTCTGCCAGCCCTGCAACTTTGTTTCTCCAAGAGATCGAGGTAGGAGGACAGAGCCAGGACTGCCTCTACACCTTCAGGAGCCACCTGTGTCTGGTGGGCTCTGTGCTCTGTGCCCCTGCTGTCCCCGGGCCGTGTCCCCAAGCCAGCCTGCTGGGGGCCGAGCGCCACTACACAGGGCCCTGTGCCTGTGCTTCCAGCTAAGGCCAGCAGAGTCGGCGCATCCCCACTGATGCAGCGATGGCTCTTGTCGCACATGGTGGAGCTGGGTGGTTCATTACACAGCAGAGCTAGCTGGTCCTGGCTCCTGGCGCTGCCGTTCCATCTTGGCACCTTTCTGTTTCCTGTCCCGAGGACTCGGCTTGGCTCTCTCCAGCCCCTCCACGCAGGATCCCCCAGGCTCTACCAGCTCCTCTCACCGGCCCTCCTGCTCCCACAGGAGGATGGGAAGCCGCTTGAGCAGCAGCGTCTCACCCCCACAGAGCCAGCTTTTGCGGTCTGTGCCGCAGTTCTGCCACACGCCAGCCATGCGGGTCGGTTGAGGGACGGGCTCTCCCACCTGAAGTGGGCTGCAGGCCCAGCTGCTTGCTGGGTTGTTGTGCGGGCTGCCAGGGCTGGAGCTGAAGCGCTCACAGAACAGGCCGGCATGGGAAGCGGGAGCGGCAGGTGGCCTTCAGTGCTGGCATCAGCCCCACTGCGGTTACCTGCTTTGGATGGCTCTTTCTTTCTTCCAGGACAGTGAGCAGGAGAGAGGCTGCCAAGTGCAAATTTGATAACCAGACACCGTGCTGGGGCCGGTGGACAGCCGGCCGCCTTTGATCCGGGCTGTCTGGGCTGCGCTAGAGCCGTCCACAGTCTGTTTTCCATTTCAACTTCGGCTGGGTCCTCCTTACAGAAGATCAGTTTTCAGGCCCCAGCAGACAGAGCTGTGCGTGGGAAGGAAAAGCCCTCCTCTGCCTCTCTGTGGTGGCTCCCCACCCCTCGAGAGCAAAGGGGAGTCCTGAGAATCCCCCCAAGCTGGAGAATTTGATGAGGGATGGAGACAGAGGTACTCCGGGGTGAGGGAGGTGCAGGTGGGGCAGCTCTGTGGGGCTCAGCACAGGGACTGGTCACTGGCAGTGTGACGGGGGTGGAAGCCCCGAGGCCTCGTGTCTCACTGCAAAGATTGCAAGTGTGACTGCTAACAGGGACGGGGGGGTGCTAGCCTTTGTATTTGCTGAGGGATCTTCATTGAATAAGTGCATGGGTGGGTGGGTTACAGGTGAGTAGACATGCGGGTTGGTGGGTAGATGGATGGATGGATTGAAGAATAGATGGATGAGTGGATGGATGGAGATGGATGAATTGATGGGTGGGAGGGCGGGTGGACTGATGAGTTGGTGGATGGATAGAAGGGTGAGTGCTGGATGAGTGGGAGGACGGATGATAACAGGTGGGTAGATGGGTTGATGGGTGGAGCGATGGATGGACAGGTGGATAAGTGAGTGGGCAGGCTGATGGGTGGATGGAAGAACTCCGCTCTTCTTGGCTCAAACCAAACAACAAAATAAGGGTAGTAGTAAGTCTTGGCCTGCCTCCCTCCTAGTGTCAAGCAAGGTAATGATCTGAGGGTCACGTGGAGTCCCAAGGAGAAACAGGAACTTGGGATCTGAGACGGAACCCCAGTCAGATAGAGCCTCGGGCAAACCCGGGGAGGTCAGCTCTGGGGAGAGCTTGGGCCCCTTCCGTCCCTCTGTGCACTGCGTGGCTGCTGCGGGCCGAATCATGCCCCACAGCTGCACGTGTTGAAGCCCCCTCCACCCCGCGCGGCTGTCTGGAGACAGGGCCTTTGGCTCGAGGTAGGTATAGGTGAGGTCCGGTGCTGAGCCTCATGGCAGGATAGATGCCCTCCGGAGAAGAGGCGGTGCCGAATGTCCCTGCCAGGATGGGCTGCCAGCTTGGTCTGGGCTGCTGGCCTCCGGAGTGCTGGGCCGTTGAGCCCTCATCTATGGTATTGTCCCTGCAGGCCTGGCGAGCGAGCCCACCCCCAGCTGCACATGGCCCACAGGAGCACTCGGAGGAAAGAAACCAGAGAAAGTGCTCACTGGCCAGCAAGGTGGGGACGGGAGCAGCAGCGTCCCCTCTCCTGGAGGGCTGTCCCGAGGTCAGGGATGACGAGGGGCGGGGCCTCTAATGGCTGCATTGACTACACTTAGCTACGCTGTTCCCGTCACCACTGCTGAACCAAGGACCTTACACAACATGGAGTCTCAACCAGGCGAGTGGCCTGGGCATCATCCACTCCGTGCTCTTGTGGGCCCAGCCCCTCTCTCTGATCCTGAGTGCATCTGCTGTATCTGTCCTCCTGTTCCCAGAATGGCTGCTGCTGCTCCACCCATCTCCTCCTAACACTGCCATGAGCAAACAGGAAGCAAGGATAAAGGCTGCTACAGCTGGGGGTGCTCTCCCTCCCACTGATCAGGAGGTACAAGGCCCACATCTCATTGCCCAGAGCTAGGTCAGCAGCACTTCCAGAAGGGACAGAATTGTGTGACCTGACATCAGGGCTGGAAGCTTTTCCTGGGAAGGGCCTGACAGTATTTTCACCTTTGGGAGCCCAGCATCTCTGCTCAACAGTGTGGTTTTAGCACAGAAACAGGTGCAGGTGCTGTGTGGATCAGTGGGTGTGGCTGCGTTCCAATAAAACTTTATTTACAAACAGGCAAGGGCAGGATTTGGCCAACAGGCTGGAGTTCGCTGACCCCTGCCTGAAGCCAAAGGTCATCAGTCCTGTGGGGCTGGCCAGGCTGCCGCTCTGCAGTGTCCCAGGGCAGGAGCAGTGGCCCGGGTCCCCACAGCTGGTGCTTCCCAACCCTTGGGGAGGAATTCACAGGGCAAGTGGCCTGGAGTGGCAAATGACCTTCAACTGGGAAGGGCCTGGGCGGGGCACAGTGTTGGGGTCACAGAGTGAGCACAGGCTGCAGCCGGGGGATCTGCGAAACCTTCATGTTCACCAGCTCTCCCGCCGGAGAGATCCTGGCCAGGATCAGTCACCAGTCTGCGTCTGGATGCTCCCCAGTCTGGGACCCAGGTCGGGGGCCAGGGCCTGCTTCACATGCTGCGGTGCCCTTGCCTTTCCCTGCCCTCCCCTCCGGCTCTTCCTTTCCAGCTCTTCCCTTCCGGCTCCTCCCTTCCAGTTTCTTGGCATGTGGTGCGGATCAAGGGCTCTGCCACTGAGTCACAGCCCGGCCCCTGGAGTGCAAGTATAGAAGCCTTGCTATGTTTCCCGCTGGGGAAATGGAGGCATGGAGCTCGGGAGGGTGTGTTGGGGTGCAGATCTGCCCCACAGGACCACAGTGCCCAGCGGGGGGCAGAGGGGTCGCCCCAGAGAGTAGCCCAGACCCTCCTGGGCCAGTGTAGTTGGGGCATCCATCCGGACCCAGTGATTCTCTTCCGGGAAACCACCCAGTCAGGACCCCCGGGTGGTACAGACGGAGAAACGTCTACGCACTCACCGTGTGTTGATCACACCACCGGCTGGGACTGCTTTAACCTTGTTTGGAGATGGCTGGAGGCTCCTGTGGGTGGTAGGAAACGATTCAGGGGAGGGGAGAAGAGTTCCTGGCTAAGCTCAGCTTGGGCCTGGCCCCTGCCAGAGGAGAGCTGAGAATACAACTGTGAGCGTCCCGCCAGCCAAGGCAGTAAATCCACAAGAGCAAACACAGCCGTTGCAGAAGTGGCCCAGCTTTGTCTGACCCAACAACACCCAAGAGGGGATGTTGAAAGAGATGCTCGGGGTGCGGAGGGCTGCACTGTGGCCTGGGTGTGTGTGTTAGCTCTGCACAAGATGCAGGTCAGAGCTGTTGAAAACTGCCCTTAGCAAGGACTCGTGCCCCAGGGAACTGTGCGGACGTCTCTGTGTGCCGTGACGAGCCCCGGGCCCTGCTCTCAGGACTGGTCTCCTGGTCACCTCCGCTGGTGCCGCCCGCCACTCACAGGAAGTACAGCCTCTTGTACCCATTTTCCCAAGGTCGAAACTGAGGCCCAGGGAGCCACTATTGGGACCCAGGTCATGCGAGCATTTGCAAAGTGGATTCCGCTGAGCCGGTGAGAGAGGCAGGTCCACTCTTCCCGTGGTGCCCGTCCTCCTGTGGGGACAGGACGGCAGCCTCGTTGTCCGCCTCCTGCCGCCGGCCGGCTCTCCCCGTGGGCTCTGGCTCTCTCTACAGCGCACGTGCACGTGCTCACGCCCACACTCACACGCGGAGGCGGGCACTCAGGAGTGTTCACAGACGGCCCGCAGGGCCCCGCACGCCCCCGCACGCCAGACTGCGTTCCTCCGCACGGCCACCAGGGGCGCGCTTCCCGCCAGCGGCCTTCCAGCGCGCCCAGGAAGCGGAAGAAGCGCAGACCGCCGAGCTCGCGCGGAAAGAAGTGGCTGGCGCTGAGAAGGAGGGATGGCGACGATGACGGCCGGCGGGGGCGGCAGCCTTCCCGGGCTCGGGGTCCGAGCTGCAGAGCGGCTGGGAAGAGCCGAGCCGCACCTGGGATATTTAGGGGGACATTTGGCCAAGGGCTGGGCTGACCGTGGGATGGCCAGAAAGACCTCAGCTCCAGGCTCCCTGCTCTATCGTGACCACTGTGCAACCACAGACTCCATCTGGAACCTCCTGAGCCTCAGTTTCCCCGCCTGTAGAATGGAGGTGCTAGTGTCTCTCTTCCCTGCTGGCATCTGGAGGACCGTGAATACCAGGTGCTGGCCACAGCAGCAGAGGACCTGGCAGAGTAGGCTCCCACCTGCCGTCCTCAGGTCCAAGGTGGGGCGAGAGGGTCCCGGCCCCTCCCAGTAGTGGGTTTCAGGAAGGGTCCTCCTGCCCTCTCGGGTGGCTTCTCGCCTGCCCTGTGACCTCCGAGTCACCAGCAGAGTCCCCTCGGCCGTGTGTCCCACACCACTCCAGCCTGTCCTCTACACCCCGGCTCCACTGGCCACACAGGGGAGTCACGTGGGGCAGGGGTCCCCAAGCCAAGTGGCGTGCCGCCTGGGGACACGGGGCAAACGGCAGAACGGGCCAAGGAGTCCACATCAGAATGACAACCCCTGCAGAGGCCACCTCTGCCATCTGCGTGTGTCCGTGTCTGGGGACACGTCGAGGGGCGTGGGCAGACGCCGAGGGTGAAGATGAGCCCAGGATCGGTGTGTCACCCTGCCGGGAACGCACGAGGGCCAGGGGCCAGGGAGGAGCTGGGCGGGGCCTCGGACCCACGGTGGACTCAGCTCTGCGGCTGACAGCGTCACTCCAGGAAGCTGTGTGTCCAGGACAAAGTTATTTCTGTCGTCCCCACTCCAATTATCTTCTCTTAGTTTTTTGTTTTGGCTTTTTTAAGGCAGGGTCGCCTGTGTCTCAGTGTCTCCGGACCCTGCAGGAAGGATACTCCTGCCTCGGCGTCTGCACTCGGTCCCCACCAGGTCCCATCCGCCTGCCCACCCTCCCTCGCCTGGGTTTTCCTATGTCTGCTCTTCCTGTCCCTCATCCAGCATGTCGCTGTCTCTTCTGCTCACCGGGGTGCTGGCACCCGGCACACTGAGCACTCCGCTTTGGCTCTTAGACCTTTTAGCTCCCCGGGCTTGGCTGACATCACTCCCGGACCTGCTTTCTCTGCCCTGGCACCCGCACACCTCTCTTCCCACCAGCATGTGGGCTGCAGGCTCTTCCAACTTGGAGCTGGTGGCTCAGATCTGCGCCACCTGTGAGTCCCTCCCTTGTCTGCTTTCTCTCTTGACTCTACTCCTAACTTCACTTGCTGCCTTTCTTTTTTTGTTTTGGCAGTACTGGGGATTGAACCCAGAGCCTTTACACTGAGGCTCGATCACCAGCTGTTCTTTTTATTTTTTGAAACAAGGTCTTGCTAAGTCCCTGAATCGCCCAAACTGGGCTTGAACTTGGGATCCTGCTGCCTCAGCCTCCCCAAGCACTGGGGTTACAGGCATGCACCACCCTCCCAGCTGCTTTCTCCCTGTTATTTATTCGTGGGGCTTGAGAACAACCCTCTGCAGAGCGGTGCATGCTGCTCTGTCCCCGAGGACGAGGCTCATGGCTCCTGTGTGGGTCTCAGTCCAGGCCGATGACTTTCGTCCCCTGGGCTGACCTGGGGCTGGCGCAGTCGTGCGACTCTTGCTCGCCCTCCGTCCGCCTCACTTCTGCGTGCAGCCCACCCCCTGCCCCCGGGTTCTGGGCACCTGCTCTCGGAGGGCCTTGAAGCCCGAATTTCCTCTCTCCTGGGCTGTGGTGCTGAAACCTCTCCCTGATTTCTGCTGCTTTCTCCTTGGCTCCTGTCCCCTGAGCAGCTTAAAGACTTGGCAGAGGCCAAGCTGCCTCTGCTCCTGATGTCCCACCCGGAGGTCCCAGCGCCCAGGGATGGGGACACGGTAGGGTCAGACTGGTGACACCTCGGAGGCCCTGAGCTCTGGGGAGAGTGCTAAATGCATCGTCCCCCTCAGTAGCACACAGAGTCTCTGCAGAGAAAAGCGGGGGACTTTGTAGGCAGGACACTCACTGTTGTAAGGGACAAACAAGCCTCAAGAGCCGAGGTAGGAGACACTTTGATGACCGGGGAGGTGGAGTGAGGAGTTTGAAACGAGGACCCTTGGCCGTGGTCCTCATCACAGGTGAGCTGGCAGCTGCCCAGCTTGCGTCCTCCAGGTGCCACCCCGTGTTGGACTGCACGACCTTGGGGCAGGCAGCTTGTGCTGCGTCTTGTGGTGTCCTTGCCAGCAGGGGCACAAGACCCTTCCCTCCAGCCCCCAACTTGGGCATGGGGCTAGAAGAAGTGGACAGGGTTGGAGGTGGAGAGAAGCCCAGCAGGGACAGGACAGGTGGCCTGGTGGGTGGGAGGCAGGAGGAGAGGGCAAGGGGCAGGGAAGGAGTAAGGAGAAGGGGGAAGGAAAGGGGTCCGGGCCTGGAGCAGTCGGGGTGGGCTGGCGGTGGGGGGCCCAGAGGCAGAAGCAAGGAGCAGATGGGACAGCCAGGCGGTGCCACAGTGCCGGTCCCACCTGGGAGCTCACTGTTTCCTGAAAGCTTTGGCCCAGCACACACAGCACAGCCGCACAGCCGGAGAGGCAGCAGAGAGAGGCCGGTCAAACCGCCTCAGATTTCAAGGCCAACTTCAAAGGGGCCTGAAGCTCAGAACGCAGCAAGGAATGCTGGGGGCAGGTGGGGCGGCCAGGAGCCCTTCCCACGGGAGCGGCTGCCCCAGCCAGGGAGCAGGGAGGCCAAGGGTGTGAACCTGGCAGCCCGGCATCTGGGGTCCACTGCTCCGCCCTGGGACAGCAGGGAGGTGAGTGCCCGCCACAGGCGCTGATTTTCCTCTCTGCCAGGCAGGTGAAGGCAAGCACACCTGAGCTGCCAGGCAGAGCGCACCAGGACCACAGGAAGTGTGGGTGCCATGTGCCCAGGCCTCCCTGCACCCCGTGCACACTCGTGTGCGTACATATCTACACATGCACACGCATGTACACGTGTGGAAGGGTGTCCCTTCCTCATGGAGGCCATGCCCATCCCTGTTCAGGGTGCCTGCCTCCTGCATGGTGCTTCACACTGCATGCGAGCCCCCTAAACCAAGGGAAGACTTTTCCTGAGCCACTGAAATTTGAAAAATGCAATTCAAAAGGTCCATGGCCATGTAAGCAGCTTCTACTCTGGGGCAGACTGAGGAGCACTTGGTGGCACCCCCCGGGCACAGCCCGAGTGCACATAGGCAGCTGACTCCAGGGCGGCCAGAAGTGCTTCGCGCAGTTGGGAGATCAGCCTGGCCCGGCCTCCTCCTGCAGGCAGGCCTCCGGGTGCCCGTCTCCTCTCTCACCCGCGTGACCTGGCCCCTGTGTGTCCCAGAGTGGGAGGTGGGGCGTGGGGACACCGGGTCCCCTGCACTTTCCTCCCAGGAAGAGCAGAGGCCACCCCGGGCCAGCGGGACCCCGGCCTAGGCAGCCTCAGGGCACAGGTGCTGGCCCTCACTGGGCAGAGCAGCTCTAGGCCTAGGGGTGCGAGTGGTGCGGGGTGGGGGGCCCGCCTGAGCTCCAGGCCCTTCCTGCGCAGCCCTGACGCTCACACACAGGAGCGTTTCTGGTCCACTGCTCACCAGCATCTTCAAAAAGTTCCTGCCACCTTCGCCTGTCTAAGCCTCAGCTTTCCGACCTATAAACGGGAATTGACAATCTTTAAAGCATGCAGCTCTGTGGTTTTCAATAAACTCAGACTCTTGCAAGCAGTGCTATGGTCACGTCTAGCACATTGCCACACTCAAAAACAGCCCCAAACCCTTAAGCTGTCACCCTACCCTGTCGCCCACCAAGCTGCCTCCTGTCTCACAGATGTCCCATGTGGGACCATTTGGGTGGAACCCTGGACTCTGGGTCTCTAGCAACCGGCCCGCCACTTAGCATCACATCTCCAACAGGTGTAGGGCTTCCTTCCTTTTCCTGGCTATCTTATATTCCCCCCTTTGTGTGACCACAAGTTGTTTATCTGTCCTTGGGTTGCTGGACATATGGACCTCGCTCCTCCTGGGCTATTCTGAATAATGTCACAGTCATTTACCTACCAGTGTTTGTGTGGACACGTACTTTCTTGAACATATTCTTAGGAGTGAATTGCAGTTAATTAAAAAGCCGTTCCTGAGCCCTGGCGAGGTGCTGGGCTTGTTGAAGATGCTTGTGATTTGTCTGGCTGCTTGCTGCCTCTCTGGCCCTGCGCTCAGTGGCTGCTACTGACCGCAGCGTGGCTCCTGCCCACCCAGCAGCATGAGGGCCTCCATTTCCATGCTGACCACATCCTGGGTGTCTCCATCCCACAGCTGGAGGGCCCCGGAGGTCCTGGTGGTGGGATCCCCAGAGCCCATGGAGACTGGGCTTCGGATATCCAGCAAAGGGTGTGTCACCATCCGCAAAGGGTTGTGCCTGTGCTCTAGACCCAGCACAGACGACACCTTTCCCATCCGTACAGTCCTTCCTTTGCGAAAAGGTTAATTTGTAAATTAGTCACAGCAAGAAATTAACAACAACTAAAAATAAAACAAACAATTACAATCACATACGGTAAGAAGAGCTATCTGGACTCGGTCTCTCTCAAACCTGGAGCGCACTGTCACCAGTCACTTCAAAGGAGCGCTGGGGGCCGCCGCGGCCTGCCCGAGTCGTCTGTAGACCTGCACTCGCACCGCGCCCCGGGATGGAGTAGAGCGTGCTCCCCCAGGATGAGCGCGGTGACTCCCGGACAGCTCAGCTGCTGATGGACGGCGGCAGGCGGGCAGTGCGGGGTGTGGGTACGCTGGGGAGGGCTGACCCTGTTCTGGGGGACCAAGCGGGACGGGCACAAGGTCTCGCTGCTCAGCTCAGCATCCTGTGCACTGTAAAACTTGGAGGTTGTTTGTACCTGAAATTTCCCACTTAATATTTCTAAGTGCTGATGGTTGGGAACTGAGGATGGGTGGCAAGGCTGCAGCCAGGAGTCTGCGGTGCGTGAGGATGGAGAGCAGGAGCAAGTCACCCCAGGGGTCTCTAACAGGTGCCCCACTGCCCCTGGGCACAGAGGGACAGAGGACGCTAGTGCTTCCCTGGGGCACACATGCTAAAATTTTGTTTTTCCTTGCAGTATGGGGAACTGAACCCAGGGCTTTCATGCTGAGCTGCATCCGAAGCCCTTTTTAGTTTTTATTTTGATACTGGATCTTGCTAAATCATGAAGTTGCCCAGGGTCGGTTTAAACTTGCAATTGTCCTGCCTCAGCCTCCCAGGGTACTGGTTTTGCAGGTGTACACCACCGAGCTCAACTCGGTTTTAAATGTCAGTCTAAGGCACCCCTCACCACCTCCCAAAGCACCTGCAGAGTCTCTCCGTTGTGTTGAGGACAAAACCCAGTTGCCCCCAGCCCCAGAGGAGGCTCTGGAGCCGGCAGCCTGGCAACCCTGCTCGGCCAGCCGCAGCACCCATAGCTCCGATGCCTGCCGCAGGGCTGCCTCGATCCCCAGGGAGCTTGTACAACCCCCGCCCGTGGAACTCGGTGCCCGGGGCTCACTTCCACACCCCTAGTGCCAGCTCCAGAAACCCTTGCTTACTGTCCCCTACTGTCCCCAGGGGGCTCTGGGGACGGCTTTCCATCAGCTTTGCCCCTGAGGCCGTGAGGCTGGGAATGCCCTGCTACGAGGCCCCTGGTGCAGGGTATGGTGTCCCGCAGAGTGAAAATATGGATGCGGTGTGAATAAAAAGGAAGGGAGAAGGGGCGGAAGAGGCAGGAGTTCATGCCGATGGCCTGAGGACCAGAAGAGCTGCCCCAGGAGGGGCTTTGGCGGCCCAGGGCGGGTGTAGACTGGACTGAGAGGGCCCAGCGTAGCCTGAGCCTGGGGAGAGCCCCCGGAGAGCAGTAGATGTTTCTAGGACAGGGACTTTCTGGAGAGGAGCCAGGCAGGGACGCAGCCTGGATGAAGTCCTGGAGTGCTGTGTGTGGCGCCAGCGGAGGGCGGGAAGCAGTGTCACGTCCTCCCCAGGGCTCCGTGCCACGTGTCAGCGCTGGAAACCCGCCACTCAGGGACCATCGGCCGTCACCACGTACGAATCAGGGCTTTGTCTGGCTTGGTTTCCTCCCTCCCTCCGGTCCTCCTTTCTTTTTCTATCTGTCTCCAAACACGTGGCAGCTTGGAACCTGAGGGGCCGAGGGACTGCAGGGCTGGCTGGCTGTGAATGATACCGTTTCCCGGCCCAGGCCCAGGACGCCGGTTCTCGACTCCAAGGGGCTGGGTCTCTGGGTCCCAGCAGATTCTCAAAAGCCCAAGAGGGTCCGGGCTGCTGCCCTCGCTGGCTGGGCCCTGAGTGAGCAGGCCCCTGTGGACTGTGTGGCTAGAGGGCGGCGGATGGCCGCTCTGCCCTGCCTCCGCCCCGAGGGTGGCACTGCTCCCTGACTGAGTCTCCAAGCCGAGCTCAGAGTCACTTCAAGGTAGTTTTGATTTAAAAAAAAAAAAAAAAAAAGAGGAAGAAAGAAAAAAAAGCAGCAAGACAGAAAAGGTGCAGGCCTGGGGGAGGGGCACCGAGCGGGCGTTGCGCAATTATCCTTTGAAATTAGGATATCCGAGCAGATGTTTCTATTTTCCTCCTGTCCTGCTCTCTCTCCAATCCAGCAAAATTAGTTCCAAAGTCATTATTCACCTAATCACACTAATAGTTTAACATCCGATCTGCCCTCCGATCGGGCGAGGGCGCGGCCACGGCCCTCTTTAGCACTTCCTTCCCACCCATGCCAATTAAGCGGCATCTGTTCTAACCCGAGTTCAGTATTGCAGTTGACTTTATTTTCTTTCTCCCCGTCCTCCTGGTCCCGGGCTGGGGAGAGATAAAGTGAAACACATTTGCCTCCCGGGAGGGAGGAGGGACATGGAGATGCCTCTCTGGAAACACGGCCCATCCATCATAAACTGATTACAAATTCGTCACCTTGAATCAATTTCTGTTCACAAGTTCAAAAAGCGCCGTGGGCTCGGGGCTATCTGGGATATTCTACATGTGGAGGGGATTAACATCTGATCTAGCTCCGCGCTCAGAGGCTGGGCTGGTGCCGTGGGGGACGGGAGTCCGGCAGGGGTGGTGTTAACCCCCCGGGGGTGCCTGCATGCCCACGGGCTGGGAGGCAGGGTGGGGGGACTGGTAGCCCGGATGGACCCCGTGGGGTGGGGACAGAGGGGGACAAAGACGTCTGGTCTCGTGGGGTCTGATCAGATATAAATTTTGCGTTTGGGATTTCCTTGCGAGGGTGGTCTCAAAGGAGGGGACTGGCAGAGACAGACAGAGACAGAGAGACGCTAGGGGGAGGGGTGGGGAGGGAGGAGAGAATGGAGGAGAAGAGAGAGGGTGAGTGTGTGGGACAGAGGAGGGGAGGTGGGAACGCCAAGGCTGGGAGGACGTTCAGGGCGCTGTCTCCGCAGACCCCCAAGCCCGGTGCCCCCGGGGTTCCTCCTCCATCCCAGAATCTCAGGCAGGATCGGTTTCCCAGGTGTCCGAGTGCTGCCAGAGAAGCTGGCTCTGGGGCCCGCAGCCCGAGTCACCCTCGTCTGAACTGGGGACAGTGGGGCAAGGTGGGCACGAGGGCCCTCTTGACTGCAGGCCTGCTTTGAGGATCATGGATGGCCCTTCCTCCTGGGAAGGGAGGGCAGGAAGAGACGGAGGGAGGAGGACAGGAGAGAGGCACAGAGGAGGAGGAAGAGAAGGAAGGAAGGACGGACGAGAGGAAGGAAGGGGAAGAGAGAAAGAAAGAGAAAGGTGCTCTCAGTGGATGAAGCAGACCAGCTTCCTGCCGAAGATGGGGCACTGCTTGGGTGTGTGTCCCGGACAGAGCACTGTGCAGTGGGCATGGTGCCCGGCACGGCAGGGGCTCGGGTGAGGACCACGGGCCGCAGTCGGGTGCTGTGGGTGCTGGCCGTGCCCAGGAAGCCCGGTGGTCAGCAGGCGGAGGTGGGGCCCTTGGTACAGATGTGGCCAACCCGAGACCCCGCGGGTGAGCAGGCGGCTCGGGGTGGAAGGCAGGGTGTGGGAAGGGAGGGGAGCGGTGCGCCCAGATCCCATGCCAGGGTGCCCACCGCCCCTGGCCTCTCCTCTCCCAGCGAAGAGGACATCCGTGAGGACACAGTCCCGTCAGCCTCGGGCAGAGTGTGGATGGGAGCTGGGGCGGGACGTTTGTCCTCAGGGTGCGGGCCAGGACCCCACAGGAAGGGGCTGCGGAGCAGCCACTGTGCTCTGAGGTGTAGGGTCCGTGTCATAGAGCCCCCGGAGAGGACGTCAGACTCACCCGGCCAGGCAGGCAGGGAGTGTTGGAGCGGCCGTGGGACTCGGGGCCATCGACCATCTGAGCTGGGCATGTGTGCAGAGAGGGCTGTCGGGGGCTGGGAAGGAGCAGGTGGCCAGTGGCATCCGGCTCCTCAGGAGAGGCAGGAGACTCTGGGAAGATGGCTCCAGTCGCCCCCCCAAAGGAGACGCTGCTGCCCAAGCAACTGCCCGCCCAGCCCCAGAACTCCACACCACAGCCATTCGTTTCCATGGCAGTTGGTTCCATGTCCCCCAGTAAGAGAACACCCCAAACGCTGTCCCAGAGTGGAGCCAGATGCATTCTCACCTGTAGGCCACTGTCTCTGTGGACGGAAGGCAGGCACAGGGAAATGTCCCAGAAGGGCTCTGGCTGGGCTCTGACATGGCAGACACCTGCGACCTCAGACCTGGGTGCTCACAGCTGGCCCCTCCTGGGCTTCCCCACCCTCCCCATGAGCACTTCCTGCCGGGTTCGTGCATCTGCTGAGCTGAGATCAAGCAGGCGACACGCTCCATGGCTGGTGACCACTTGTCGCCCTGGTGGCTGCCCCTGGAAGGCTCTGCACCCCAGGAGTCTCTTTCAGTGCCCCCTTTTGTGTGTCAGGTTCAGACAAGCCTGGCAGCTCCTGCACACAGCTGTGGTTGTGCTTGTGGATTTATTGCCTTGGCTGCCGGGAAGCTCACAGCTTATTCTCAGCCCTCCTCTAGCAGAGGTCTGGGACCAAGCCAAGCTTAGCTGGGAACTCTCTTCCCGTTGCCTCAAGGCTTCTTAGCTTGCTGATTCTAGTACAGGGAGAAGACAGATGTGGTTGACTGATGGACCAGGACTGCAGACTGACAGACTGCAGTGACAGGGACCTGCTCACCATACATGGTCCTGCGCAGGGACTCCTCAGCTCCGAGTCCCATCCCCTGGCCTCCCCGCCTCTGCCCAGGCCCCCATGTGGCCTAGTGGGAGCCAGGTTGCAACCCCAAATTGAGGCTCAGGCTGGGCCCCGGTGACTCCCGGCACACCAGCTACATCCTGGGATCGGCCAGCTCGGCCAAACTCACTTCTGAGCGAGCTCGGGCTTGAGGTCAGCTGACCTCACTCCAGTCTAGCCCGCCACCGAGGGCTCGCGTGTCCTGGGGCGATCACTTAACCCCCGCCCGTGACGCCACAGCTCAGAGGGTCTCAGGTCACCCACCTTGCACAGGGCACGGGGAGCGGCTCAGGGAGGGTGCACTGACCTGCTGCTGTGCCTTCCTTGCCTGGCCCTGGTCTCGGGCATGGTAGAGGCAGGGTGCAGGACCGGGGTGGGAAGAGGGGCCACCCCAGAGTCTCAGGGGGACGGGCCTTCGCACCTTGATTTGGCTCTGGCCTGTGGAATGGCAGATCACATCTGTGGCCACCCCCAGGAAACAGCACGAACTGGTTTCCAATTTATGCTCTACCATGTGGCCGGCTATGGGCCTTGGGTGACTCGATGAACCTCTCTGAGCGTCCATCCCTGCTCAGAAACACGGAAATGCCACAGGGTGTGGGGTGCAAGGAGATGTGGGCCGGGCAGGGAAGAGGCCAAGTGGCTTGCTCAGAATTGGTGGAAGCCTCTCTCCCCGCTGGGCCAGGGTGGCGGCATCAGGCAGGAAGACGGCGTCCGGAGTTCCCTCGGCCCCTTTGATGTACACAACTGCAGTCCAGGGAAGGCGCGTGAACCACTTTGACAGGGTCCTCCGGGGAGACTCTGAGAAAGCCTGGCCCCGCAATTAGCCCCAGATCGGGTTTCTCCTGGGCCTCGAGCTGCCCGAGGAGCAGAAAGCCGGGCGAGGTCCCGCCCGTTCTCATGGCCACCCCTTCCCGTGAGACTCTGCTTGGTAAATTTTAATTTACGCCCAATTACTGCTGACAGTGAGCAAGGCCTCTCCTACTTGGCAGGGCTATGGCCTTCAAAGCCGACACCAAGCAATTAGGCCCAGTGGTGTCTGCAGCAGGGCAGTGGCCCCAGGCCCATCTCCAGCCAGACTGCGGAGAAACTGGCCCCGCTGAGGGTATGGAGAGCCAGCTCCTCCCAGGGAGGACTCCGAGGGCCAGAGAGCCGAGCCAGAGCGGGTGGGGCCTGCAGACCCTGAGTTGGCAAGCAGGGGCGCCAACGGAAGCCACCACGGAGGGTTCCAGGGTGTCTCCAAGGGGCCTGGCACTGGGACAAGAAGGGGCAGCCCCTGTCATCATAGACACTGGAGCTGGGAGCAGGTGTCACAGAGGTGTCACCTCTCTGCCCTCTGGCCTCAGTTTCCCCAGCTACCTGGTGGTGACGAGGACTCCCTTGCTGGGTGGTTATGAGGACCGTGGTCTACGGGTCTGACAGACCCCAGCTGGACCCCAGAGGAGAACTCATATTCGGGGTCCTGGGTCCTGCAAGTGGCCTGTCCTGTCCCTGCAGGGCTCACAAGGCTTGGGCAGTCACAGCCAGCTGGGGCTCCGGGAGCCCAGGAGCTGGTCCAGAGCGCCGCTGGAGGGGCTGACTGGGACACGTGGCTCATGCCTTTGTCCTTCACAGCTGCTGCTGACTGGGGTGCTCAGGTCCTGGCCGGTCAGGGTCGGCCTACTCCGGATCCCAGGACAGGCAGACAGGACTTGGTTTCCGGCTGGATGAGGGCACCCAGGCCCTCAGAGGAAGAAGGGGCCCAGTCACATGGCCTGTGTGAGTGTCGGGAAATGCAGTGAGCTGTGTCCCCCAAATCCTGCCCCCAGGACCTCAGACATGACCTGACATGGAAAGAGTGTCTTTCCAGCTGTCACAAACGCACAGATGGAGACAGGACCATCTTGCACAGTGACCTGTGTCCTTCTAAAGAGGGAAGAGACAGACACACAGAGGAGATGGTCGGATGGAGACGGAGGCGGAGACTGGAGTGGGGCAGCCTTGAGCCAGGACACCTGGAGCCCGGAATATGGGACCCAGAAGGTAACATAGATGAGAGGATCCTTCCTGAGAGCCTGGGAGGAGGTGGGCCTGGGCGCCTGTGCAAGTCGCTGTCTGCTCTTGGAGGCCTCTTGGTCATGGTTATTTGTTCTGGCAGCTCCAGGAGCCAGTGCCCGGCTGCTGTGCCTGCTGCAGAGCAGGTTGCCAGCAAGTAGAACCTTCCTGCGCTGGACAGCAGAGCAGGGGACCGGAGGTCCAGCCCTGAGCCCGGCTGCTCTGTCACATTTGTGCAGTCAGGTCACAGATGCACCACGAGGCTGAGCTTTCCACACCTGCCCTGGTCTCTGGCCTCAGTGCTGGCCGCCCTACCCCACCCCACTTCCTGCACTGCCTAAGGCTGGGCTGGGGGTGAGGCTGGACAGCTACTAGGCAGATATCCCCTCCCACAACTGGCCTCCTTGGGGCCCTGGGGGACCCCGTGGCGGGATGGGAGCTGGACCCCGCCTGAGACGGCTGGCATGCTTCCTCTTCATGTCCACACATTGCCCAACGTCTTCCTGTGAACAACTGTTTGTCAGACAAGCTGCCTGATCCAGCAAAGCTCCTGCAGGATATCAGTGGGTGTCCCTGGAGGGGAGAGGGTACGTAGTTCGTGGGGGTGGCTGAGTCAAGACATGGGGCACGAGCATACTTCCAGTGTCCTTGGAAAGACAGGAAGACCACCCACAGTGTCCCTGGTGCAGGGAGGCAGGGGGTGGGGTGTGTGGAGACCTGTCCTGCCAGCTCAGCTCAGCCTCAGGGCACAGCACACGGACCCTTGTCAGTCTGTGTCTGAGGACAGGAGCCTGGTCCCTCAAATCTCTGTGTCCTTCACCCCACGTCCTACATGGTACAGGGGCTCGGCAGGTGCTGGGGACACGAATATATCTCAGTGTCGCAATTCTGGAATTCGGCCAACATCTAAGATCAAGTCACATGGAAGGTACATGGTTTATGCCGAACTGATTATGGGATGGGAAGTGGGTCCTCCCCGTGTCCCTTCTTCCAGTTCAGGAGATCCAGTGCCACACAATGGAGAATGGAGAGAGAGCAGATAGTTGGGGGCCAGGGGATAGATGCAGGGGTTGGCCACCATCAGGAGCCTAATCGGTCCCAGATACTGGATTTCTGGGAAGTTCCCTTGCCCAGGGCTGTGTTGGCACCACGCATGGCAGTGGTCAAGATGGGTGCCAAACCCAGACCCTGGCATCCCCACACTAACAGATGACAAGACCTGGGCCAGGGTCCATGAAAGCTACACACCCTAAGACCATGTCCTGCTGCCAGGGCTGGCAGTGCGGCTAGGGCAGCAGACACAAGCACAGGAAGAATGAGCCAGAAGGGCGGACCAGAGACAGCTCCAGATAGACCCGGCCCTGTGCCCCTCCCCTAGGCCAGCCACCACCCCGGCCCCGACCTCCTCTCCTCAATCTGGAAGCATCGTGTCATGACCTCCAGCAATCTGTCATTCATGTTGCTGTCGTGGTGATGGTGTTCACAAGGGGCTGTGATGTCTAAGATGCAGAGAAGGACCTGAGCTTTCCTTCAGAGCCAGAGAACTGAGCAAGCAGCAGAACTCAGAGGCCGGGAAGGGCAGAAGCAGCTGGGTAGTGTCTCTGTGAAGTGTACCTTCCACCCTCGTCTCCATGGAGAAATCCGGGGACGGAGCTCACGGAAGTCCCAGTGTGGCTCCCAGGCGAGTCTCGGCACAGCAGAGGGGCACATGGGCTGACAAAATCCTGGGCACATCCGTTTAGAGCCAGGTGATAAAGGGGATGGGCAGATGGGGTCACAGGGTCCTCAGAGATGCAGAGTTGCCCAGAACTCAGTTTTTCTGTGGTTCCAAAGAAGTAGCAGTGACCCCAAAGAAGAGAATGCAACAATGGAAAAGAATTTAAAGATGTGACAGGAGACAGTTTTCCTGAAATAGAGAAGAGACCAATTTGGAAACCAAGCTGTGGACCATTTTCCTGGACAAGGTGATGGACAGAAGAACATGCCGACACCAATCCTGGTCTTATCACTGAACTCTGAAGACATGTCTTCAGACACCCAGGCGGGAAAAGAAAGTCAGGCAGTTATCAGCTAGCTCGGCACTGTCACTCAGAACAGACTTCCGGGGAAGAGCCTCTGAGCGAAGGGTACGATTGAAAAACAAGCAGAGTGGTTGCTCCAGTGTAAAGGGAGGGAGCCTGCATCTTCACAGAGGCGCACACAGCCCATGTGGGGAGAATCTCTCAAGCTCATCTCGGAAAGAAATACTTGACGATCAAGTCCAGCCAACCAAAGACACAAAGAGAAGTTGTGACAAAGGATGGTCCTCGGTGCTGCTGGCGGCAGGGCTCACAGGGAAAAGCCAGCCAAGCCAGCCCCTGAGAGGAAAGTCCAAGCACAGATGGGCACAAGTGCGCAGAGACAAAGAGTTCAGAAATGATGGCCCTTGAGACCATTCTCAGGGGAAAGTAGTAAAAACGCTTGACGTTTTAAAAACCTCAGGGTCAGGAAACTTGTACTTAAACAAAAGACTGAGGGTGAGAATTGAATCAAGGTTAACCAGCTTAATAAAATACAAATTAAAATCACAGAACCCACAAATGTTCTAAACCTCAACAAAGGGACGCCGGTGATACCATGAACAAAAGTACACGGGATTTGGATTTGTATAGCACTGCGTTAAATCTATAAATGTGGATGAAATTTTCCTTAGAGGAACTTTTCTTTAAAGGAGGACTGTACGTACTTGAGGCATGATGTGTAAGGTCTCTATCACAGTAGTGCAAGCAGTGAGATACAAGATAGCTACAGATGATACAGTAATGAATATATGACTGTGTTCTGATAAAATCATCAGAGAGCCTGAGGGGCTGTAGTTTGCCAACACCAGCTGTCAATTGGGAAAAATACCATATTCTCAGAATATTGAGTCTTCCAATCCATGAACATGGTATATCTCTCCATGTCTGTAGATCATCTGATCTCTCCCAGCAATGGCTTGATTTTCTATGATCTCTTACATAACTACATATTTTTTTCTATTATTCCAACTGGTGTTCACATCTGGTTTATTTCAACTTTTTTTTTAACAATATTGCTAGTGTAGAGAAATTATTATTCAGTTTTATATACTGAACTTGTATCTCAAACCCATATATAATGCAATAACACACTCAGACTTTTAAAGCTTCTTTAATTTTCCATAGCTATGTGCCCTGCTGACATCTCGATCAGCGACAGTGTATAGAGTATGACAAAGCAGTGGCCCTTCCAAGGCCCTGGGTTCCACCCCCAGCGCCGAGCAGAACAAAACAGAAGCTGCGACTGGAGAAGGGCCGTTGTTTCTGCTCACACCGTCTCCCGACTGGGTCTTTTATTCTTGTACCTGATTCAGTCTGGAGATGTTCAGGTCCTCACGGCCACTAAGTGTACAGAGTCCAGGGCTCACGTTGCCAGGGGGTGGCCACCTCCTGTGACAGACCCTGACATTCAGTGTCCTCAGAGCCTCCCCTGGGCGCCTTGGTGCCGCCCTCGGATGCATTGGCCCAAAGCTACTTCTTCTGTTCTCAGTGAGGAAACGCAGCTTCCAAGAGAGCGAACTGTTTGTCCCACGGTGCAGGGCCTGTACAGGCCGCACCCCTGCACGGGTGCGCCCGCTTTCCACCTCACCACATCTACCTGCTCCACCTCTGCTCCGGTCCCCCGGGGCAGAAGTCCCAGCCAGCAGCCAGGTCCTGAGCCTGAGGAGGCACATGCCTCAGAAAGAGCAATGGTCATGTGAACCCCACCCTCGGGAACTAAGTCATTAGATGACTTCAAACTCCGCTCCATTGTTTCTGGGTCAAAACTAATTAGGGGAATAAACAAAATCTGATCTGAGGATGGGGGTGGGGACAGCTCTTTCAGGCAGGGAAGGCAGGGAGGAGCAGGAGGCTGGTTCCCCAAGCCCCAGGGTGCAGCCTCCATGGGACACCACCCTTCCCACTCTGCACAGCTCACTCGGAGCCCCTCGGAAGGAGCACGCTTGGAAATGCACAGGCACGTCTGCACAGACGGTGTCTGGAGCCAACCGGGCTGAGTCACTGGATTGTCTGGGGGGTCCAGGTTTTATAAAAATTTCAGGAGAAAAAAAACCCTTGAAAATACCTAAAGGTGTGGAGATGGGAAGGGAATATGGGGCCGAGGGGTGACGGGAGGGTGGGGAGCAAAGAGGGGTAAAAAGGATCAGGATGTGCAATGTGTCTGTATTAGTTCCCCAGGGCGAGTGTGTTTATTGTGTATCCCAAACCTATACAAATAAAAAGGTTTTAAAAATAAATAAAACAAACTCCCAGGAGGTGCTCCCTCCTCTCTTGGAGCTAGAGAACAGCAGCGCTTTGCCAGCCGTCCCAGAGCTGGCACGGAATCCGCAGCATCTGTGAAAGTAGCTGCTCACTGGTCCTTGCCGCTGGAGAGTCCCACAGTGGAGCGGCACACGACTCCACCCGGAAGTCAGGCTAGCGGCATCTTGACACGCACACTGGCTAGGAGAGGACGCGGACAGGCGGGAAGAGCCCTCGACTTCCCCGAGTGTTGTGTCACTAGACACGGATTTGAATGCATGAGTCAAACCACCAAGCAATCAGTGAGTGCATAGTTTACTAACTCAAAAGGAGTTAAAAACACAAGTTGACGTCTACTGTATTTTTTTTAAAAAAGAGAAGAAACAACTCTTACTTTAAATTCCTCATGCTTTCCCATGGTATTCTCTGTAGCCACCTCAGGAACAGACCAAGACTGTTCCTGCCTCCAGGCGGATAGCAGCTACACAGTAAATAGTTGCTGAGGAAATGGACAAGCCCTGCCAGCCGCACTGCTCACACCTCTGCCCCAGGAGCAGCTCAAGGGTCCCTGTCCCTGAGCCCCAGAGCTGACACACACTCAGGACCCTCCCAGCGTCCTCGAGTCCCTGCCGCCACCTGGGAGTGTCCAGTGACGCGGCCCGCACATCAGCGGGAGGACAGCTTTAACCAGGCCCGGCCCTCTGCAAGGCCCCAGCAGGCTCACGAGTCACACTGAGGCCACCGTGGGTGGCACGTCTGAACGCCAGCATGTTCTTCACCAAACCCAGAGGAACGAGCATTTGGCAAAAACTGTTTGGATCCGTATTCACCACCGCACGGCAGGATAAAATGATATTAATAAAACTGCCAGGCTTAATCAATTTGTGTATAACAAATTATACATACTGTATATGCCAATGCCGTGTTTTATATATATTTATTTAAATTATGTACACATTCATATGTATTTCCCTTGGTTTAAATTTACTGATATTAAATACAGAGTCTACAAAAAAAAAGTCTACACACTTCAGTGGTTCGTCAGACTCACAAATGTCTGGGAGTGAATGGCCAACAATCCGAGTACCTGTTGTAATGGAAGAGGCCAAAGGTAACTTGTATTAATCTCATGCTGTCTCGATAAATCTAATATTATTAAAATATTTACAGTGTACAAGTTCTTCTTTTTCTGATGTATACATTTTTAGCAGACTCCGTATATAATTATATGTAAATGCACTTAGTTTTTTGTTATTGTTTTTGGTGCTGGAGATGGAACCCATGGTCTCATGCATGCTAGGCAAGTGCTCTGCCACTGAACCACATCCCAGCCCATGAGTATATTTATGAGGCATATCATATACTATGTTATTACATGTTACAGTATATGGCATATTATATAACATATTAGGCATGTCTTACATAGATACATAACATATGTAAGTATATATACAAGATATAAATATAGTCAATGTACATTTCCCTCTCTCCTGGCAGAAATTGGATAATTCTACCAGTTTCCTCAGGTTTAACTTTACTGATTGGATAATCTCTCATATATAACTTGAAAATCTGGGACTTAAAAACATTTAACAGGAGACAGAGCTTTCCTGGATATTACATGGATAGCCGCAAATTCAAACCAGAAAGCCAGCCCCGAACGGGCCTCGGCGACGGCGTTTGATTAAATCCTGCCTGGCCCATCACTCACGTCGCCGGCGGAGCAGAGCTGTCACTCTGTGAGGTTGGCGTTTGTCTAAAAGAGACCAGACGCTGCTCGGTGGCAATCGAAAACCAACATTTTTCTTATTTAGGATGATTGAAGTGATGGCCGCATAAATCATAACATGTGAAATCCGCGTAACTTAGAGCCTTCTGATAGCGAACATTTGTCCAAGTGTCGGAGGGCCGGCTTGGGGGGCGAGCGGCCAGCGGGCGATCGGGCGTTTCCTGGCTCCCGCCGCCCCGGCCGCAGAGATGATTGAGAAGCAGCGATTTCTTCAGTAATTCCTGGCATGTGGCCATCCCTTTGGGCTGCTTCTAGCTCCTTGTAAAGGAAAGAGGAGGCAGTCGACGCTGCGCGGTTGTTGGAGGAGGTGTGTGTGTGTTTAGCCCTGGCTTCTCCCTCCCCTGGGAGCCGACTTTTCAGAATGTGGCTCAGAATAAGGAAAGCGAATCACTTCATTATGCTATTAGTCACTGGAATGGAACACTGAGCTGGCTAAGAGTTGGAGAGTGATTTGTAGGAGAACCCTGTCACTCATTCAAAATTCTACCCGTAAGGCGATTTCCGCCTTGGGGAAATGCTTGAACAGGTTACAAACTGTGCAGCGTATATCATGTGCTACAAGAAGTACTCACATAAGTATTTCATAGAAACATTGACTAGAGGCTCTTGTTTGGTTCTGTCTGCTTATACTGTGAGTGTATATTGATAACAAAATTAGAAAAACAGCCAGGCATGGTGGTGCATATTTGTAATCCCAGCACTCTGGGAGCCTGAGGCGGGAGGATTGCAAGTTCGAACCCAGCCTGGAGAACTTAAAGACTTAGTGAGACCCTGTCTCAAAATTCAAGAGAGATAAATAAAAAGGCCTGGATGCAGTTCAGTGCAGAGGCCTTGGAGGCGATCCCCAGTGCCACCACCAATCAGCAGGAAGAACACAGGGCAGGTGTAGCTCAATAGCAGAGAACTTCGCTTAGCACTCAGAGGGCCCAGGGCCATCCCCAGCACTGCCCCAAATCAAACAAACAGCACTTTACTTTTTAAATTTTGTTTTAAATAACACCAAGCTTTGGGGCAAGGACGTCAGAACTGAGCTGAGGGTCTCCTCTCCGGAGAAGACCTCACCAGCTTCTGCCTTCTCCATGACACGCCTGTGTCCCTGGATCGGGGCCAACACCTGCGCCGTCCCCTGGGGTGACCCTCAGCCAGCTCCACCCAGGACAGTGGCAAGAGGCCCACACGGAGCCTGCCAGCCCGAGATCCTCCCTCCGCACTTTGGAAGGAGTCTGGTCCACACCGCCCGGTGCGCCCGGCACACTGTGGCTCTGGGCAGCCTCTGGGCTCTTCTCCCTAGGTCCTGCCCACCTGCTGCCCTTCCCCCTTCCCGAAGTGGTTCTGAACTTGACCTGGCAGCTCGGGCTTTTCTGCCAACCATGCCCAGGAATCTGCAGGCACCGGAAGCAAGTGAACAAAGGACACCCCACGACTGGCCTGCGCCCCAAGAAGGGCTGGGGTGAGGTGCTGAGCACAGCCGCTGTGTTGGGAGCAGCCTGAACAGAGGGCGGTGGGGATGGGACAGAAGCGGGGCTGGGGATTTGGCAGGACCTCCACCCCCACATCAGCCTCCCTGGTGTGGAGGACCACACACAAGCTCGCTGTGTCCCCCAGTCTCGGAGCAGGACCGATTACACCTCTTTCACAGAGGGGAGACTGAGGCCAGGGCCCCAAGCCGGGCTGACAGCTGAGGTGCCAGCTACAGAGCTCTTCCCATACATACCCTTCCTGCCTCCACCAGGATTCCAGTGCAGGCACGAGCTGCCTGTGTCCCTTCTGTGGCTGCCCTGTCGAGCTCCTGGGCACACTGAGGGAGGGAGGGTCCCTGCCCTGCACAGGTGGGTAGGATTCACAGTCATCCATAGGTCACACAAACTCAACGCAGGAGAGGGCTCCCCTGCAGCAGGGCGACCCAGCAGGCAGTGAGTGGCACCTGAAGCTTTGGTAGCCGTCTTAGCAGCCAGAGGGGAGCACCCCTGTGCTGGCGGGAGCAGGGCTGGTATGTTTGCACGACGCTGGGTGGGTAGGAACAGAGGCTGCCTCTCAAAAGTGTGTGTATGGGGTGTAAAAAGAATGAGGATGTGCTGTGTACGTACACTAACTCCCCACAGTGAAGGTGATCATTAGGTACTCCAAATGTGCTCATGAAAATAAAAAACTAGAAGTAAAAAGTGAAAGGAGTCAGTGGGCTTCGCATGGTTCGTGTGTTAGTCAGCTTCCGTCACTGTAACAAACTCCTGCAATGATCCACATAGATGATCTACATAGAGAACAAGGTTGCCTGAGTCCACCTGTGGCTGGGCCTGGAAACACGAGAGAGAAATGACGGGGTCCTACAGTGCCCTGGGGACACATGCGCCCCCCGACCTAGATCTCCCATGGGCCACCTCTTCTCCACAGCACTACCCGGGAACCAAGCCTCCAGCTCATGGGTTTTGAGGGGTGTTTACGATCCAAGATGGGGGCTGTGTGGCCAGGCCCATCTGCAGAACCTGAGGCCAGGGTGCAGGGCTCCCTGGGGAAGGAGGAGCTGTGGGTGGACAAGACCAAGGCCCCAGCTAGCAGAAGCTGCCGGCTACTGGATGTGATGTCCACAGTCTGGAGTCATAGCAGGCCAGGCAGGGACAGCCATGGCCCTAATGAGAGCCAGACGGCCACACCTCGCCTGTCAGTAGCACTGCCTGGTTTTGATCACTGATCAGAGCTAAGTGTTCCCAGGACCCCTGCCCACCCCCACAGCCACCACTTTCCCTTCAAACCCACCTCTGGTCACCCTTGCCACATGGTGGGTAGGCGAGAGACTGGAGTCGAGGTGGGCCCGTCCCTAGCCCAACCCCCGCGCACCCTGGCCACAGAGGGATGCCTCACACCACCTCACAAAGCAGGCCGCAGGGAGCCCTCCAGTGCCCCAGTCCCGCATGACTGCTCCACCCATTGTCCTCGTGGGGTGCCGTGGGAGGCTCAGGAGGCCCCCCAGCTAGTTCTACCCCATCGACTCTGAAGTTTCTTCCCCTCCGCCCCTTCACCCACTTTGGTTACTTTTGGTTTAAAAACTAGAACTTGAAAGTCAACTCTGTCCTGCAGTGGGCGCTCAGCACATGCACAGACGGCTGTGAGCCCGGGGCGGGAGGGGACAGGTCTCACAGCGGAGGCCTGGCTGCTGGGCCTCTGCCAGGCCCGGGTGTCCTGGCTGTCACAGGGATCAACCTTGGGCCTGCCCTGTGGCCCTGCAGTCCCAGGGCAGGAAGTGGGAGGAGAAGGTAGTGGGGGGGGGTTGCTGGTGGGGCCGCTAATGCTCACAGCAGCTGATAATAAAGGGCAGGAACTCGGGCTGGGCATCTGGGTGTGGCCCCAGCCTTGTTACCACCCAGCTGGGTGACTTCCTGCAGCCCAGGCCGCTGGTCTGCGGACCCCGTGGGGTGAGAAATGAGCAATCAGTGTAGAGGAGGCCCTTGGAGCAGAGCTGGAGCTCTGCCACGTCCCGTGTCCCACTGTCACTAAGCTCTACGGCAGCCAGCAGGAGGTGCCCTGGGGATGCCCCTGCCCCAGCCACCTGGGGTGCTTCCTATGACAGACAGGCTCTGTGCACACAGCCGCGGGATGCCTAGGGCGTGCCTCCTGTCACGGTCCCATGGCTTAGAATGGGTGAGTGAATGAATGACGGCAGCTGTTCTTACACTTGCTGCTCTGTTACCATCACGGAGCAGCTCCGATCTCTGCGGCTCTGATTTTGCGCCGTCTCTTCGTCTGCAGGGGCTGCCACAACCGTTAGCAACTTAAGCACAGGGAGTTACTCCCCCACCATCCCAGAGGCTGGTGTGCGAGATCGAGGTGTCCTCGGGTCCCACTTCCCCTCCAGCGTGGGAGCTCCTTGCAAGCCTCAGTGTCCCTGGACTCACGGCAGAGTCACTACGAGGCCTGCCTCCATCGCCACAGGTACGGAAGCTGCCCCCCTCGGGAGACCTGTGTGCCTGTGGAGCAACATTCTCTGCAGAGCCTCCAGGGAGGAAGGTCTGAAGCAGGGTGACGGCCCCCCAGAGCGGTCCATGTCTAATCGCTGGACTCTGCAAGGCCCCCAGGCCTGTGGCAAGGGGGAAAGGAAGTTACTGTCAGTTGGCCTCAAGATTGCCAAGCAAGGTGATGCACACTTGTGATCCAGGGACACATGCTCTGGGAGGCTGAGGCAGGAGGATCACAAGTTCAAGCCCTGACTCCAAAAAAAAAAGAGCCAGCCAAGTAGCTCAGTGCAGAAGGCTGTGGATTCAATCCCCAGTACCGCCACACACACACACACACACACACACACACAGATAGGGGCCGCACAGTCATGAGAGCCCTCTGAGTGGAGGGGGTGGATGGGAGCAGAGGTCAGAGTGGTGCTTTGAGGATGCGGCTGCTGCTCTGTAGATGGGGTCTCCGGAAGCTGGCAGGGCGGGAAGGAAGGGGCCTCCTCCTGGAGCCTCAGGATCCAGTCCTGCTATGCCTGGCAGGCACAGGGAGGGAGAAGAAGCCCTCCAGGCCACACCCCAGCGATGCCTCTTCCCACCAGGCCCCGCCTCCCAACAGCAGTCAGTCAGGAGCCCCCTAATCCATCACCTTCCAAAAGCCCTGCCTCCGAGGGCATGAGAATTTGGGGGAAATCTTTTGATCTAAATCATAACAGCAACTCAGTCCTGGCACCCAGCTGCTGGCCACAGTGACTGGAATTTGGAAGTCTGTTGTGTTTGTCAGCTATTTTAATCTCATAATTTGTTATTTCTTTCCTCATTAAGTAAATGCTGTTTTTATATCTTAAATTGTAATTTGCAGTTTTGTAACCCTTACGCAATGGCATCCATGGCCCTTCTCAGCCCCTGGCACCGCCGTTCTCCCGTCTGCCCCTAGGGGTTTGACTCTCGGGGGGCCTCACACAAGTGGACTCGGGAGTGTTTGTCCTTTTGTGCCCGGTTTAGACTCCTGAGCACAGTGTCTTCCAGGTCCACCACAGGGAGGTGCAAGGCTCTGCCCTGAGCCACATCTGGACAGCAGAGAGAGCTACAGCTGTGTCCTCGGGCCCACAGGACCCTTTCTCACCTGCACCTGTGGGCTACAGGTGCAGATGTGGGTGTGTGGGAACTGTCCCTGGCATGGGCCGAGGGACGTAGAGACACAGGGACATTTGGAGAGTCGGCATCAAGAGTGGCACGGTGTTTGTACCAGACTCTTGGCTTGGGGCAGGGGCGGTAGGCAGCTCTTTCTTTTTTGGGAAGAGGGCGGCTCTTTCTGTAGCCCAAGTGCAGCTGCCCCCTGAAAAGAGGAACATGCCGTCTCAATGACCCACGTAGGACCCCCACTCAGCGTGGAGGACGGGCACCTTCGTAGTCTGCTCCGAGGACGGTTTCCGGCCAGTGTGGCTTGGGGAGGAGCCCTTCCTCCTCTGCAAAGCTCCGCGGCCATGCAGCTCACAGTTGGAGTGGTCATCTCTGACTAGGGCACCAGGCTGCTTCTAGGAACTTAACCAACCAAGCCACCGGGGGAGCCCGCGTGCTTCCCCTAATGAGCCGCTGTCTGGGAGCCTCCAGCCGGCCCCGCCTGCATCATTAGCAACAATCAGACTGTTATTAATTTATACTCTGCCTCTTAAAGGAAAATCTATATGTGCAGAGACCATGACAGAGCACCGCACTGTTCATTTGCTTTCCAAATCTCCCTGAATTATTCAGGCGGGCTAATGAATTTGTCTTGTCCAGCACTCCTGCCTTGTGTCTAGACGGATTTCTGAGCGTTAATAGCAGAGTAAGTCCTGCAGCCTGGCCAGGCAGCTGAAAATAGTTGCACATAATTATGCAGTTTCCTAAAGAGGTGATTTCCTGGCTCACTGACCAGCAGAGTGAGGGGCCGAGGCAGCGGGCATTTGCATATTTCTCACGCCCTGAGCCCTGGGCACTGTCTTCCGGAGCCCAGAGGCCGGGCAGGGCTAGTCTGGCGGGAGCTACGTAAGTGCGATTCTAGCAGCTTCTGGAGAAGAGTTATCTGGGCCCCCCGGGGGCAGCAGCGTCTTCAGGGTATAAAGAGCAGATGGGGTGCCACAGCGCCAGGCTGAGGTGCTGAATTTGGGGCACAGAAGGTGACGGAGAACAGGCGGGACTGCGGCACAAATATGGGGCTCAGGCCCAGGCTGCAGCCACCCTCTGGGGCATCCGGAAGTCTTCAGAGCAGGTCGGGACAGGAGCAGCATGTCGGGGTGTCAGCCTCAGCCCTGCATCCCCGCTGTGGAGGGAAAAGCCAGAACCCCTGCGCAGAAAGCCCAGAGGGGCGTGCTGCAGCTTGACTGTGTCTTCCCACATTCACATGCTGAAGTCCTAACCCTAAGACCTCAAATGGCACTGTTTGGAGACATGGTCTTCAAAGCGGTCATTTCATTAAAAGGAAATCATTAGGTGGCCCTCATCCCCTCTTTCCTGATAAGAGGATGACACAGAGCCACAGAGGGACGGCCATGAGAGGACACAGAGTTTGGTGGTCGCCAAGCCAAGGACAGAGGCCCTGCGGCCCTGGGGCGTGGCTTCCAGCCGTAGACAGTGAGATGGTGAGACAGTGAAACTGTGCTGTTGGGGTCCCCACGCTGCGGCCCATTGTCCATCAGGGTACCCCCAAGCCAATTGGCAGGGCGATGGGCAGCACCCAGGGCAGACAGAGCCATCGAGGGAGCAGGCACCTGGCTCCCCTGTCCCCCAGCTGGGAGCTCCTTCGTCCCTTCACTCAGATGAAAGACCTTGGTGGGGGCCGCTGAGCTCCCCTTACACAACTCAGCGAGGAGCCAGGACTCACGCCCGGGCCACGCGGGGCAAGGGTCAGACCCAGGGCCCCAAGCACTCAGGCAATGCTACCTCCAACGAGTTGAGTAAGAAGCCCCGCCACCAGCCAGGCTCCCGTGGGGACAGAGCACAGGAAGGAAGTAGTGAGCAGGAGCCACACCCGGGCACAGGCCTGCCCACTGTACAGCCGCAGCCCCCACTCTATGTCCCCACAGCCGGGGGACACCCCTGTCCAGTCAGGAGGGCCCCGGGCTCTGAGTCTGACTGGCTCCACAGCCACCGGAGCTCATCCCCGCCCTCCTCGGATGCCGCCCACACCGCGCGTGGCCAATGAGCACTTCTCTCTGCTCATCACTGCCTTTCTCTTCAGGAGCCCGGCCGCCCCCAGCCCCAGGCAGGGCAGACCCCGTGGCCGATGCACTTGTTGAACAAAATTTCAAAATCTGCATTCGGCTGTTTTACTTCCTGAAACGGGACCCTTTTCCAAATCCCAAGGGCCCTTCATCACATCCTTCAGCCTGGAACAAAACCAGTATTTTAGAGCTGATCCAGTTAAATAGTGTGGAAAAGCAATTTTGAAACCATTCCTGGTACCCGAAGGAGGGAAGACAAGGAGGAAGCACACAGAAAAACAGGGCACAGGACCACCACACTCCATCCTCTAAGGGGACCCGGCGGGGACAGCAGAGGGAGAGGAGCAGGGGCCCGGAGGTCCCGCAGAACTTCACCGTGCAGACTGGGAAAGAGGCCTCTGTGGTCCAGACCAGAGCAGGATGTGTGGGCCGTAGGCAGTCAGGCTTCCCGAGCTGGTGGGGGGCATGAGGCGCTGGTGGCCGGGTGCAGGGAGGGCAGAAGGGACCAGGCTGTCAGGCACGGAGCCCTGAGCTGGGCGGGTCCCAGGGGTTCAGCGGCAGAGAGCCCGGCATTGACCACTGGTGCAGGCTGAGCCGTGGGAGCAGAGGACACGGGCGGAGGCCTCTGTC
>PVJO010003396.1:107350-124299 GCA_004026905.1 Hystrix cristata | reverse complement strand
AACTGTAAATAAGGACAAAGAGGTGTAATAGATATTATATAAAAGGAAGATGGTGTGCAGAGAAGAGGAGTACTAGAAGGAAAGAAGGGGAAAAGCAGAAAGGCAACAGGGGAAAGAGAGGGGAAAGGGAAAATATGGAAAATGATAAATGATCCTGCTGTAAATAGGGAGGGAGGGAGCAGAGGGGAGGGGCGGGGAGAGGGAGGAGAACCAAGATGCATCATGTATAGGTACAGAATTGTAATGAATGAGACCATTGTATGAAGAATGTACCAATACATGTTCTTGGTTTAAAATAAAAAAAAATAGATAAAAGGAGTAAGTTCTAGTGTTTCACAGCACAGTGGGGTGACCACAGTTCACGACAACCTATCACTTATTCTATGAATCACAATAAGAAGGAACTCAAAAGCTCCAAACACAAACTAATCATAAGGAGAGGGACATGTTAATTACTCTTATTCAATCAGTACATATTGTGTACATGTATTAAAATATTACACTGTACTACACAACTATAATTATTTTGTGTTAATCAAAAATTCATAAAAAATGTTTCCAGAGAGGGAAATGTTAACTGCCATGCTTGATCATTACACACTCTGTACATGTTTTGAATTATGATGCTGTACTGTACAAATTTGTACAATTAAAACTAAAAATAATTTTTTTAATTAAGAATGCATGAGGTCAGTGAAAAAAATACAATGCTAATAGGAATAATGTGTGTTACTTGCTAGCAGAAATTGTAAGTTGCCTTTTAATCTGTGCTGCAGCAATTGGCAAAGTTCCAAGTGGCTGCTATTGCATCACTCTGTATCCTGGAGAGAGATGACATGGAGCAGAACCCCCAGCTGTCTTGTGACATGCGGTGTGAGCAATAAATAAATCTTTGTTGTTTTAAATCACAGAGATTTGGAATGTGTTTGTTATAACTGCATAGCCCAGCCTACCATGACTGAGAAGTATTTTTATCTATTGCACTTTCAACTCAGTGATTACAAACTTTTTGAATGTGACTTTTTCCTAAAACCATCATGAATGAGAGTAATGGGATTTTAAGTTTCCACTGATTGAGATAATTCATATCCTAAAGCTACTAGGAAGCCTGGTGCTGTTAAATGAATTTATACTTTATGAATAATAAGAGAAACTGCACATCCACAGATTGCAGTATGTGTGATTGCTACTTTCTTGATTCCATCACCAGATAATGCTCAGTGCCGTTTCAAAGGATCAGCAGACATTCATAATGACTGCATGGCAGTCCAGTGGGTCCGTGGTAGAGATCACTCACTGAACAAGTATCTGTTGTGGGCCTCTAGATGCGCATAATGCTGTAATACTATGTCAGAGCCAGAGAAGATCCAAAATGATATGTGAAGGCTGACCTCTGTCTTCATGCACTGAGTCACACCTGCGGGAGACAGATGCCAAGAAGACAGTATGTTTCATTGGCTAAGTGTATGCAGCAGTATAATTTAAGGGTTGAAAGCATGGTCCTGGGAGCCATGATAACAGGGTTCGAATCCCCATTGGGCCCACTACTGTGTGACCTTAGACGGGTTGTTTAATTTCTCTGTGCTCTGGTTTCTTGAAATAAAGTTCTTTAATAAAGATAAAACATTCAGAACAGTTACTGAAGCATATATATGCTGCTATTTTTATTCTTTCCCCTGTGTTTGAACATTTGTGGTCCCAGGGATCCTTCTTTGGCTCTCTGCTCTTTTTCATCTACTGAGTTTCCCTAAGTCATCACTTCAGCTGCCAGCTACATTCCCATCAGTTTTGAGAGTAGTAGGAGTGCCAAGACCTCAGGAACCCCAAATAGCAATATCCTTGACACACTGTCTAGCCCGCTTATCATTGCTATAATTTGCTAAAACATTGACTTGTATAATCCCTCCCAGAAAATCCCCCTATCAAGGAGTCATCCAATTTTGGTGAGACGGACCAATATACATGTGAGTCTTCTCCTTGGTCCTTTCCCGGTAGTAGTTTCTGACATTGTGAGAGCATAGATCCCTTAAACAGTCTACTGGGTTATGTTAAGGGCCACCGTCAAGAATGTATACATGTAGACACAGATCACATGTAATTTCACAAAGTTCCCAGACCTCCTGAGGCCCATAGACACTGACGGGGTCTCGGAGTCAGACCATAGTGTACAAATATCTACTAGATCTATATTCTCATAATGTCTAGGTCTGATCAAGAGTCCAGTGGCAGGAATTCTTGGAGTTTTTCTCTAGTGCTGTATCATAAACCAGACCCAGCTATATAATCTGCTCTTTCTTTATGTCATTTCTCACTTCTCTCACTTCTATCTGGCTTCCTTCCCCTTTCTGCAAAACCTTTCCCCATTGCATAGCGAGAGCCTATTTGGGTTAGGGTTCCTGTTTCCTCATTAGTTCAGCTTGCTCAAGGACCCTCTTAAGGCCTCTTCTTGGATCTTGATATCCAGTTCACTCACTGGTATCCAGTTCACTTTCTCCTTCCCATAGCAAGTACCCAACTGGCCTGGCTTGTTCTTGATGGGTAGAGCTGTCCGTTCCAGGCCACCCTGTAAGCTAATGGCTCATCTAACGAACCACTGCTTTTGGGCCAAGTGTCCACTTGCTCTTCAGTAAGATGTAGTGTAATTTGGGAGAGAGGCGAGGATGGTATCATGTGGCAAAAAGCATAACTCCTGAAGACTGGCTCATTCGTAAGGGCTGCAACAGGATTTGTAAGAGGACAGGTCCATGGTAATGGCAGAAACACATTGCTCAGAGTAGGAATTCTGACAAGAAACACTTACTCCAAGAAAGCTCCATGATGTTGGTCTGGGCAATGACTTCTTGAATATAATAACCTCAAAAGCACAGCTTACAGCAGGAAAAATGACAAATGGGACTGCATTAAACTAAATACTTCTGCATACCCAAAAAGAAAAAATTAGGCTAAAGAGATAACCCATGGATTTGTAAAAAATATTTGTAAAGTATGCAGCTGGTAATGGTCTAATATCAGATCACATGTAACTTGAACTCTACAGCAGAAAACAAGTAATTAAAAAATGGGCAAATGACCAAAATAGACATTCCTCAAAGGAAAACATACAAATGGCCGATACAAACATGAACAAATGATTAACATCAGGAAATACAAATTAAAATCACAATGGGCTATTACCTCACACTGGTTAGAATGGTTATTATCAAACTGACCAAAGAGAACAAGTGCTGCAGAGGATGTGTAGGAAAGGGAACGCTTGCACACTGTTGGTGGGAATGAAACTTAGTACAGCCATTATGGAAAACAGCCTGGAGGTTCCTTAACTAAAAATGGAACTACCATATATGATCCAGCTAGCCCACGCTTCTGCATATGTCCAAAGGAAATGAAATTTGCATGTGGAAGATATATCTACACTCCCACATTCACTGCAGCATTATTCCTAATAGCCAAGATATGGAAGAAATCTGAGTCCATGGATGGATGAATGTATACAGAAAATGTGGTAACTACACACCATGAGATGGTATTAAACCTTAAAAAAGAGGGAAATCTTGTGATTTGTGAAAACATGGATGAACCTAGAGGACATTATGCTAAATGAAGTAAAGCAGGAACATGCAGGGAAAAACTGCATGATCTCACTTATATGTGAAAGCTAAAAAAATAATCTCATAATACTAAAGAGCAGACGCTGGGGGAAGGAAAGAAAGGGGAATGGGGAAATGTTCTGGAGCATAAAGTTTCAGTTAGATGGGGAAGTAAGTGCTGAAGATGTACCACACAGCATGGTGACTATAGTTAATGTATGGTATATTCTGAAATTATTTAAAGAACAGACTTCAAATGTTCTTACCACAACAAATAATAGAAAGTATGAGGTGATGGATATGTTAATTAGCTTGATTTAATCGTTATGTAATGCAAACAAGTACTGAAACATTACATTGTATTCTAAGTATATACAATTATTATTTATCAACTAGAAATAAATTTTTAAAAAGGTCTAGAGATGTAGATCCATGGTAGAGTGTTTGTCTAGCGTTCACAAGGTTCAAACTCCAGCACCATAATAAAATAAAATGCTTGTCCTTGGCCCTTACAACTATAGGAACAACTCACACAGCCCATGGGCTTGGAATGCCCCAAGCCAGCTTGGCCTCACCAGCTGGACAATCTGAGTTTTAGTCTTGCTACTCTAACCTGCAATGCCTAACTAAGATGCAGTTACACTTAATTCCCATCCACTACCATGTATTACCATTCATCATCTATGCAACCAGCTCAGTTAGGAATACTCACTACAGTCCTATTGAGCAGTATGGCTTACTTTGACCTGCAGCTGGATCCATGACCCCTGGTCATGCCCTTGCTAACTCCCCTCCCTAGAGGATAGACTTTGCTTCATGCTCTCCAGCCACTCTGGGGTCCTTCTCCAGCTAAACCGGACCAACCTGTGTCTATCTTCTGTCCTCCCGTCTCGCTTTGAGGAGCAGCCATACCTGGGATTCTTATCGCTGTGCCCTCCTGGGTCTTGCTGCACAGTGGCAGGAGCCCGGATAGAGCCAAAGCCTGCCCCTGCTCTCTGTATGTGATGATTTTGATCATACCCACTCAGAGCATGGACAGAAAAGAAAGGGCCATTCTTTGCCGAGGGTGTAAACAGAAATGCTAAACAACCCAGTCCTAGATAAGGAGATAAACCAACAAGAAAGGACAAGTACCTACAAGATAAGCAAAATGGTGATCTTAGACTGAAAGACATTTTAGCTCGTTAGATTAACTGAGTCCACATGAAGTCATGGAAACATCTGTGGTTTAACCTAAAAGAAAGAAAGATAATAAGAACTCGCATTTGCTAAGCACTAAGTCAAGCAATGAGCTAGGCACTAAGTCAAGCAATGAGCTAGTTGCTTTTCATGATTTACTTAATCTTCACGGCAGCACAATAAGCATTATTATCACTCACTATAAAGATGAGGAAATTGAGGTACAGTGTTAGTGATTTCCTTATGGTTATATGGCAAAAAAGAGGCAGTGCAGGGATTTAAACCATGGGCCATCCTATTTAAAAAGCACATGCTCCTTGCCCAGTACTGTATCACATAATTTGCTCATAGCTCAGGCCTGACTGCAGTAAAAATCTATTCAGATTACTGCCAGAACCACCTATGATCTTCTAGTGACAGGGCAGGGGTGGTACCTTCGAAGAAGTGACAAAAGTCTGTGCTCACAGAAGGTGGGAATTTTGAAGAACTATCACTTGCTCTCTCCCCAGACTCCTCTGTGCGGTGGCAGCAGAAAGGTTCCCTAGAAGGCTGTGGGGACATCTTCTCAGGTTGCTGTTTGGACATGATGTGGGAGAGTAGGGTAGCAATGCCACCGTGTTTCCAATTTTCACATCTTTATCATATTTGTACATATCATCCAGCAGTTTTACACTTCTTTTCCAGACAATTACTTTTCAAATACCACTAGATATGGAATGTTGACGATGTGCCTGACTATTCCAAGTACTTTATATGGAAATTCTTTACTGACTTCCCCAATAATCGTATTAAGGCAGTGGACTGGCCAGGTCCTGTCAGGAATAGATAACACTCTAGGTATCTCAAAAAGAGAGAATTTAATACAAGAAATTTGTAATGTGGCCAATTAAAGATCTGAAAGATCAAACACAAAATGATAGAACGATTTGGTGATTATCACTAGCAGCAAGTGCCGACTCTTTCTACATCAGGAGGTATGATAAAAGGAAGTGGCATGCAGAGTACACAACTGGGGCCATTTGGCAGGACCATGCCTGTGCTATCCACTGCAGTGGACACTGGCCACGTGTGGCTATTGAGCATGTGAAATGTGTCTAGTTCTCATCGAGAGTGGCTGTAAGTAGAAAATGCACACTGGATTTCAAATACTAGTGTAAAAATTACTATATCCCATTGACATTTTACAGTAAAATGATAATAATTTGGATATACTGAGTTAACTAAAATATATTATTAAATTGATTTTACTTGTTTCTTGTATATATTTAAAATGGCTACTGGAAACTTTAAACTCATTTTTGAGGCTCCCATTATATTTATTTTTATTACTATATGTTTGCAATGCATAATACCATTCATCTTGTAGAATTGGTACATGCACATATCACATCTCTGTCATTTATTATCCCCCTATAGATTTATACTGGATCATCTGGGCTGAAATTTCATTGGGGGCTGAGACCACAGAGGAAGGAACCTTCCAGTAGAAGCCACAGCCACAGAAAAGCCACAGCTGGTGTCACTAAACTGTCTGAGCTACCACCACCTGTTAATAGCAATAAGGCTTCTCCTTTCTCCTCCTCTCCAGCACCTTGCTGGTATCTTTTATTGCCAAGCTCAGCAGGAAACCTAGTGACACAGGTGAGTGGGAATATAGCTTATAGGACGAGTGCTCCTGAAATACAGGTAGAGCAGGGGAAGGCTTAGAAAGAAATCAAAGGCCAAACAGGTAAATGAATGGCCTATGTGTGTATCGTTAATTTCACTTACCCCCACCCGATTCTATAGATGAGGAGGAAACAGAAACACAGAGCAGGAAAGTAACTGCCCAGGATCACACAGCAAAGAAGCAGCAAAATCAGGATTTACACGTACCTAGGTAGCCTGTCTCTAGAAACTATATTCTTAATCACTATTTTTAGGATCTCTTTGTCCTCACGTCCTCAGCTTCTGACCTCTTGCCTCAACTCTTCATTGTGGTCTCCCACTTCACTGTCACTCTGAAGATGGGTGTTAGCCTGTCAGTCATGGCATGTGGCTCCCGGCTTCTGTTAAGATGCATTCTACAGCCCCAGGCAACTAACTCTCCAGTCCAACTCAGCTCAGGATTTCCACCCTGCCCTGGCCATCGCCCATGTAGTTTTTCTCAATCCTGGCACAAAAGACTGAACACACTTCAAGTCTCCCCTTTCAGAACTCTAAACCTCAACTCTTCCTGTTTCCCACTAATCAAAGTTACTGCTCAAAAATTTTGCAAGGGCAGATTAAAAATGAAGAGCTCCATCAGCCCTCATAATAGAGCTTTTCTTAAGAAAAAAAAAAGTTAACCTAGTGGTATATTGACTGCTAAGCCAATCCTTCCCAATGAGGAGCTTAGCACAGCCCAGATGGAAATGTTTCAATAAGAGAGACTGAAAGCAAGTCAAGCCCCAATCCTTCTTTAGTAGTCACGCTGTAACTAGACAAGTCTCTGGGGTGGGGAGAAGTTAGTCCTTTAACAAGAGCAAACTCTTAATTACCCTCTTCCAGGAGTGCTGAGGCTCGGTCTGCATTCAAGGGTGCTCAGGAGGACTAGCGGTGGGCCCTTGTCATCTAATCACCTGGTAAGAACATCATCTTTGCTTAGTCTTTCCAGGGCCTCTGGAGGCTCAACGTTTGGAGTAAGTATTGTAAAATAGAAAGGGGACTGTTAATTATTTCTTGGGCCTTCCCTTCCCTGGGTCAATAGATGAGGCTGGATGTTTACTGAGTGATGGGGAAGGAGGGGGGAAGTGGGTGCAGTGGTTTCAGGGTGGACTCTGGGTCATAAGGTCAGGTTTCTAAAAGTTATTGTACAGACTGCCGTACGATAGCTCTGCTTATTAGCAAGAATTAGATCTTTTGTGTTGTTTGTAAAAGCAAGAAAGTACCAGCCAGACTTGGGCTTCAGTAAAACTTTTACTGCTGTCAGCCACGAGGCCCCTCCAGTCTGAGTCATCTGTAGGTATTCTCGAAAGGCCAACCATCCATTCTCATACACAGATCTGTCCGGGTAGACCCACAGTGCTCAGACCACAGAAAAATCTTTGTCATGGCTCTATAGGTGTCTTTTTGTGAGCAGACATGTTTAGACAGTTCTAAGAACTGTGGGCTGCAGGAATTGTTAGCTCTTATCACCCAGTATTATTATTACTTCCTTGGTGCTTGCCTTCCCCACTACATACGAATCCTGTGAGAATGAGCACCGCACCTATGTTCCCTGCTCTACAGCCTAGAACTTGGCATATCATCAAAAATAAGTAAATATTTGCTTAATAAAAGCAGTCATGTATATAGCACCTAACATATGTACTTGACTAATGTTCTAAGTGAGACTGTCAATATCTATAATCTGCAAGCTGGATTAATTGCAACTAGTTCACAGAATCTTTCAAAGATCTAAATATATAGGTAAATGTATAGATCACAAAAATTCTATGCACTAACTGCAAATAATTCAGTTTACAAATGAACATACTGAGGCCCACAGATGTAAGGTGACAATATCCTAAAGATGAAAGAGGTAGTAGTGTTGCAGATCTGCAATCTGAATCTTGGCAGGTTGCTGGCAGTGTCCTGTCCATGTTTTTAACCACCATGCTCCATTCCAAGGATGGCATAAACATCAGGGATGGAAATGGAAGAGTCTTCCTCATATGGAGGGATTAGGAAGACAGAAAGGAAGTGGGAGTGTGGCTCAGTGGCAGGGCATGTATTGAGCATGTGTGAAGCCCTGAGTTCCACTGCCAGCACCAGAAGGAGGAGGATGAAGAGCAGGAGGAGGAAGAAGAGGAGGAGGAACAGAAGGGAGGAAAGAGGCAGAAGAGGGAGAAGAGGAGGAAGAGATGAAGACGAGAGGGAGGACGAAGAAGAAGGAGATTAAGAAAGACCACACCAAGACTTTTCAAGATCGATGGTATTTTAAAGAAAAGAAACAAGTGTCTTCACTCCCTTGAGTCACTGAGTGAAAGGAGGAGGGCAGGAAGCAGGGAACAGGCTAAAGTGTAGAGTGTAGAGTAAGTATTTGGGAATCTGGATGGGGAAGCCTTAGAGTTAATGTATCCAAAGAGAAAGAAACAAGTTTGCGGACCAAAGGACTGAGGTGGAGGAAAAACTTCCAACAGGAAGCAGCAGCTTCTTCATTTGCCTTATGAAGGACAGTTGTCTTGAACAGCTAGTGAGGCACATCGAGACGGCATCGGAGCCTTCAACTTTCTTAAGTGTCCCCTGTTGGAAGGAGGGTGACAGGCATTCCCCGGGCAGTCCTCTATCATTTGCAGCAGGAAACAAGCAGACTTTGGGGAATCCTTATACCCAATCCTATCTGCTCAGTTCCCCTAACAACTAAAGTACTCATCTCTTTAACACCAACTTTACAGACTTCCATTATGCTGCTGAGGAAGAGGAGCAAACAAATGAAGAGAAAACAGAAGACACTGGCATTCTAAGGAGATGCAGGGAGCTAATAAAATTGCCCATATTACTTACTCAGGTGATACTACATATTATAGTAACAGTGTTCATTTAGTTCCCAAGTATCCCATAGGGTATGCGCTCAAAACTGTTTTAAAATATTCACTTTCTTTAAATCCAGTTATCTATATTTCCATTTGATGTGCCATATATTCAAGAATGCATTTAAATACTCTATTAAAATGGATTCATTGTCAAATAACATAGAATCCGCCAAAGTAATAGCTAACATTTCAGCACTAAGCCTTCATCACAGCTACGTCAAACCCTTGATATCCCCTTCATTTCCTTCCAGTTCTGGCACCTGTAACCATAGCAACGTACACTGAAACCTTTCAAGCAGAACAGAACTGACAATCACCCTAACAGCACAAATACCTGAGCTGAGTGAGAAAAGAGAGGGGCAGCCCAAGTAGGTAGCTGTTGAAATTAAAAGCTAATGACAAGAAAACAGCTGGAAACAAGCGCCAGCTCACACTGCTGCCTCCTTCACGCATATGAATGGTATGTAGAGCCCAATTTGATTTATGTTTCATTAGTGACACTGACATCAATGAATACTTCATTAGGCATCATCTCAACAAGCAAGTGGAGTGGAAACTTAAGACAAATAAGATGTTTGCACAAAAAAACTCAAGGGCTGCATCTGCTTGCCAAGAACTTGAGCCATGTTTTCTGCTCATCCTTGTAGCGAGAGACAGAATCTCCCTCCACTCACTGAATCCTTTCGAAATGTAAACACGTGTCGGTAAACTGCGAAGAATTGTCTGCGATTGAGAAAAGACACCCATTAGCCAATTAGAGTAATTACATGGATTAAGATTTCTTGTTTTTGGTGGTTTCTTTTTTATAATCCCTAATCTTTTCTTGCCTAGCAAAGGAAGGGGTAAACAGGGAATTAAATGGGGGCAGACTAGGGCACATTCTCGTTTTCAGATCCCAAAATGTAATTGCGATTTTATGCTTACTGCAACATAACGACATGTGAGGATTTTTGTTCAAGGGAAGTCAGAAAGGGTCACATTTCCCCCAAGACTTCAATTACAGTAGCTTCTATCTCCCCTAAAACAGCATTTGGTCTCAGAAAATTGCCTTTAATGGTGCAGGTGTTTGTTGAGAGTATCCATCATGTTTAGTCCCAAGTAATCCATATTAATTCGCCAGCTTCATTAGCAGCAGCCTTTTCTTCCAGATGACAAAGAAAAGCGGATTTAATTTCAAACAGATATATTGGTTTTTTTATGAATCAGAAAGTGGGAAAAGAAGCTGGCACTGGCTGGAGTCGGGGGAGATGAAACTCCAGCCCTTATATGCACACAGCACGGATTTCTGGCATACGTTTGCCCCTCCACATCGTAAGGAAATCTGCCTGTGCTGACCTAATGCAAATAATGGGCATCATTACTATTACGAAGAGTGACCCACAATGCCACTGAAAAGAGCTTATCCAGATTGAATTCACACTATTTCGGCAGGTACCATTTCCCAAGCCCTTCCAAACATCACAATAACAACTGACCAGATGTCTTTGTGTCTCTCAGTAGATATATGCACACATAACGCCACAACCACAGTTCACATCTCTAGGAGCCTTGCCCATGATATGGCCTAGAGCTAGAGCATCAGGAAACAAAACTATGTGTGTACAATTATTGCAAGTACAATTTTAACAAGCAGTATTCAATTCGATTCAACAAATATCCATGTTGGGCTCTTGACCTATACTTGTAAAGGCAGGGCAAGGTCTAGGCCTAGTTCTCCACAGCTGCCAGTCTGCTTTTAGAGTGGGGGAAGACCTTTCTGTAAGCTTTGGCCTGCAATTCTTTGTCTGCTAATTAACAGGTCCTCCGTTGCATCGAGGTCATTTCCTTGGTGAGGCAGATGCTGGTTGTTGGCAGTTATTCACTCTAAAAATGTCCTAAGAGAGCCTGCCCCTTCTGGAACAATTACTATGTTCTCCAAAGGCCTTTATTTAGGGGAAGCTGTAGTTCGTGACCAGCATTAGTTCTAGCACTTCTAGGTGAAGAATGGTGACTGCCAACAATTTTCTCTTACGTGAGAAGGGATATTGAATGTCCTGTAGTCCACTTACTGCATTTTACAGATGACTGTTTAAAAGCTCAGAGAAATGAAGGAAATTTAATTTCTTGACCATCACCAAAACTGATCACATTGCTTCTCAAGTAAAACTCCTTTTTGACTCTCTAGGATTTGAGGCCAAATTCCCGGGCATGGATTACAAAGCTGGTATAGCAGTCTCACCAGTACTTCCGATCTGTCCTCTTTGCCTCCACCACTGACCCTTGCTGCCCATGTTCCAGCCACCCCGAACAAAAATTTGGGGACAGTGGCTATCAACCTTGGCTGCAATATGACTAATCCGGCATAACCCAGACCAGGAACTTCTGATTTCACGGATTCCATTCGGGACTTTGATATGTTCTATAAACTCTCCTGGGTGATTCTAATGTGTTGCACAAGTTGAACAGCACTGAGTTAGATGGTCTCAGAGTCCCTTTGGGAAAGTGATGGCGGCGGGGGGCACTGCTGGATTTTGTGATTGAACGCTTATAGCAGTCTCAGGACTTGAACAGACCTACCATTCTGTTTTATCACCATGCTCTACACTCACACTCCATACCCTGGATCCTTATATCCAAGGTATACTAAAAATGCAAGGCAGTCTTACAAGGAGCACTTCAAATGCTTCTAAGAATACCACAGGGTTAACAAGTTCACAGAGATTCTGAACAGTAATGGCAAGATATTTGATCTTTCCCCCCTTTTTTTTCTCATTTTCAGCGTCTTTACTAGAAAAAAAAAAGAAGCATAACTGAATAAACCCTAGAATTAAGATCTCTTTTGAGTGACAGTCTCTTTAGTTCTACACAGTTAAGAGAACCCCTATGGGGTTAATAGAAGACTTTGCCTCCTCAGCAGTTACATATTCCATTTAAAACGCTGGGTAACAAATCATTACCCAACCTTCTGGGACATCATTTTTACTGACTGTGGAACCTCTTTTTGGAAGCAGAGCATTATCTTGATACTGAACAGGCGGTGGGGTACTTCTAGACCCTGCAGGGTACCCAGGGTGACTGTCATGCCTAGGAGCTGAGTGTCAATTCAAGTAGTGAGCCGACCATAGACTGTTAGCACTGAAGGGGACATTGAAAGTCATCTAGCATAAATGCCACTATTATGCAGGTGGAAATGTAGACTGCAGCAACTTACTCAAAGCCACGGGGCTAGTTCCGCAGCCGGGATTAGAAGCTAAGCATCACTTTCCTTTGTATGGTCTCTTAAGCGAGGACATGGAATGATAAAAGTTAGACCTGCGATTTGCTGAGCACTTACTATGCCTCTGGCACCACGCTGAACAGTGTACACACACCAGAATCTCAGGGTGCCCCGGGGAATTCAGGGCTACCAGTATTGCAGTTTTGCAGATTGAGAAACTCATGGACAAAGTAACATGCTCAGAGCTACACACTAGCAAGACTCAGAGTCAGAATTTTAACTTGAACTTGTTTGACCATAACGCTGCTGCCAGTCTGCTTCCAGAGTGAGGCGAAGAGGAAGAAACTGCCGAGCTAAGTGAGTGCTCTTAAATTTCTTGCTGTATTTACACTTCAACTGTGAGAGGGCACCTTGCTGAACCCGAAGTCTTATCAGGACCAAAAAAAATCTCTCCAAATGTAGTAAACATAACCAAATTTTGTGAAGGAGAATATCACATCACTAAGCAAGCCAGGGGCATGACTTTTGTTGATCACTTTGTTGCACAAAGATTTCTGTTGCACAGGCTGTTTGTGCAGTATGTAGAGGTGGCGATGGTGTGACATCTTTTCTCACCCATCTTAAGGGTCACGGTCAACGCTCCTATAACAAAAGACAGGTTAACAAGGGAAAGGCATACACACTTATGTAATGGATGTTTTACACGACACGGGAGCCTTTAGAAATGAAGACCTAAAGACTTTGGGAAAATGGCCTATTTCAATGCTTACATTTAATGAAGCATAGACAGCCATAAAACTCTGATTGGACAAAAGGTTCTAATCTAACAGAGGAGACTGAGAGAGGAGGGGAAAGCCAGCCAGGCTAGGCCGCTCAGAGTCTTCTTGAGTTTTTTCACTTTTGTGTTTAGAGCACAGGACCCCGTCCAGAATGAGGGTTTTAGAATCTATCAGACAAAACAAGTGAGAGAACTTGTTTATAGCCAGCTCCTACACAGGAAGGGGGCAGGTGGGGAGGATAGTGAGAAGAATATTACTAGTTTCTATGACCTATCTCGCGTACGAGGGATCCTGGTTTTTATGAATATCTACAGGGAGGAAAGAGGTGTGGGAGACAAGAGGATGGGACAAGGTCAGAGAGGCGTTGGTTCTGAGGCTGCCCCTGAAGCCCCTCAGTTTCCATTTATTTATTTATGTAGTTCTGAGGATCGATCCTTTGCACTGAGCTACAACCCCAGCCCCTTTTTATTTTTTATTTTGAGACAGGAAGTCTCTAAATCACTAGCTGTGCCAGCTGGGTTAGAACTTGAAATCCTCCTGCTTCAGTCTCTCAGAGTGCTGGGATCACAGGCATGTGCCACCGTGCTTGGCTCCTTCCAATCTCCTTCAGTTTGAAGTACATAGCATGCTAATGTGCCATAATTTAGGGTACCATTTTCTGAGCCCCGACATCTGCAAATGCCTAACATCGGTGATGACAAGGAACTAAAGGCAAAGAAAATAACTGGAGTTAACACAGCCATGAGTTGTTAGTTGCTCCTCATGCCACTCAGTTATTCAGTTTCTCCTATTTGAAGAAGTAGTGTAACTTAATGCAAACTATGTCCACAAATATTTCCTGTCAGATAGAATGCAATCTCCCTAAAAAGTAAGGGGTTTGCATTGTTTTTCCTTCATATCCCTGGTGTCAAGTACAGTGTCCAACATACAGTGTATGTTCACAAAAAGGGTTGCTAAACTGAATACTTGTGTGCTGAAAGAATACAATGTAGCCAAATCTGCAGGATTTTATAGGCTACCCTAGAAACCAAACCAAATGTGGCTTTTGGCGGAATAGGAAAGTTCTAGTCTCTGGATCTGCTTTACTACTATAAACATCTTTTGGAAATTAACAAGGACATCAGTTTTCCGTTGTAGAATTCTCTCCAACTGACCCACTTGAAAAGGCTGAATGCGGGCCTGGCTCCTTCAGCTCTGAATGGCAACTTTTGCAACCGAGTGTGTGGTAAAGAATCGGGCAGAGGAAGAGTACTGGCTGATTCAAGAGTCTGTTATGTGCACTAGATTGGCCTGTACTGGGGACTCTACAGAAGACGAGGGTCAAAGCAGAAGCATATACTGTTTTTAAAACTTTACCTCCTGACAATGCATAGTGATCGACGAGACCCAGTAATTAAAAATACCAAAACCCAACTTGGGTCACATGACAGCATGGGGGGCCAACTACCAGACAAAGCAAAGGAAACGAACAATGTGCACAAGTTTTTCACATCTGCATCAAGTGACACTGATGTTATCTAAAAGGAAGGGGAGCAGCTCCCCCTACCACCCATTCTCCTACGTGTTCATGTCTAACTCCAAAAGTGCCCTCTTAAAATGGAAACCTGCATCTGATTTTCCCTTTTGAAGGCTAAAGTATGGACGAGAGGGGGCACAAAAGTGCACAGGCAGCACGTGGTCCTCTGCGGGCTGCTGCAGGCTCTCCGTGCTGTCTCAAGGAGTTCATTTGAGAGTGAGGAGAGCTGCATATTATTTATGAGCACATAATGTCCCAGCACAGAAAGGCTCAGTGTAAAATGTCTTTACCCACATGGTAAGAGTGGCATGCTACTCTTAAGTGGATGAATCTATGATTTAGAAAAAAGGAGTTCAAATAAATGGCTAGTTTTCCCATTAGAAGATTTTTCAACTATGTCCAGATGGGAAAAAAAGAAAGAAAATTAGCTGGGATCATGGGGGTCCCTCCATCTTGGGTGCTAATGTGCTATTGACAAGTTATAATGAGGCCTTCTCTGTCCCAGAGTGAGGAATAGGCTCATTAAAACTCAAGGAACAGGCGAGCAAGCTTTCAACTCCCTTGTTTTTTAAACTTCACTGGTTTTTAGAAATACTAAATGAATTGCCTGACAAAACGATGTTATTGATTTCAAAGTGTGTCTGCATTCTTGTGTTTGCATTTGCATTTGAATCTGAGCTACTTAGAGTGTCAGTTGTTGGATAGAAGAATGGAAATGAGAGTTCTGTGGTGGGCTCGAAAAGACTGATATGTTGACTCTTCCACTTAGTCACTGTGGAAATAAGCCTCATACTAACCTTGGCTTCTTCTTGATCAAAACACATCAATTAACATGGCTTGAACATTGCTTTCTTCTGCATTAGAAGAAAGGACGATCCCAAATTTCACACCATTAAGTAAGATGGCTGTTCCACAATGTAACCCTATTAGGATGCCAGGCAATAATTCCAAGAGGGGCCCTTAATGTACACTCTCCACAATCTATGCCTGAGCATGCATTATGCTGAAACAGTAAATAATCCAAAAATCACTTAGATTTGGTTGTGAGAGTGCACTGTGTGATTTGTGTGCATGCGTGGCAGGTGTGCCCTCCTAATTACTTTTTCTTATGCTAATATTAGCACGGATTTCTATGCCTCAAGAGCATAATTGGTAGCAGAAAGAGAGAGAAGTCAAAGGCGACTCCCAAGTTCAGTCATCGTTAGGAAAAGAAGTAGCTTTAAGGGAGGACACTGTTGCCCACATGTTGATCTGTAGTTGATACAGGAGGAAGAACTCTGTGAAAATGTCCAGTCTGTACTTTCCGCAGAGGGCCTTGACTGAAACTTCAGGGAATGGGCACAGTTGGTGGGTGTTATGGTTTGTGTCTAGATGTCCCCCAAAGCCTCATGTGGTAAGAGATAGCCGGATCTAGAGTGTGTGGTTACTAAATGGATCCATTGATCGGTCTGGCATCATTCTGCTGGGATCAAGGATGTGAGACTGAGATTGGGGGTGGGAGTGCGGGCCGCTCTGGAGACAGGTAGCCTAGATAAAAGATACAGGAAGAGGCTAATTAGCTGCTTGTTTGCATTGCTTATTTGCATACATTCCTTGCATTTTCCTCACTTTACTGTGCTGCCGGTCGGCTGCCGTTCCGCCCTGCCTCTGCCATGCCACCCTGCCTTGGACCCAGCGGACTATAGACTGAAACCTCTGAAGACTGTGAGCTAATAAACCTTTCTTCCCCTAACTTTGAGTGTCAGGTATTCTGTCCCAACAACGAGAGAAAAGTAACTAAAACAGAATTTGGTACCGGGAGTGGGGTCATTGCTGGGACTATACTTGACCATGTGGTTTAGCAGCCTTTGGAGTTGGCTTGCGGGAAGGAGAAGAGTTAGGAAAACTTTGGAAATGAGGAAATTTGCCGGTACAGACCAGGCTCAGGAGGTTTCTGCTGGGAAGAAGGACTGCGTTGCCTGTTGGACTCCAGACCATGTATGTTATGGCTTGGCAGAAAGTTTGTCTGAATTTTGCTTGTGTCCAGAGACTTTGCCTGAGACTGAGATTAAGGGCGGCGGACTAATTAATCTTGCAAAAGAAATTTCAAGGCAGTCTAATGTTGAGGCGGTGGCATGGCTATTGTTGGGGGCTTTTAGCCAGATTTATGTTGAAAAC